>JAHBCN010010551.1:0-31226 GCA_019359885.1 Listronotus oregonensis | reverse complement strand
TAAAATATATATATATATATATATTATATATATATATATATATATATATATATATATATATATATATATATATATATATATATATATATATATATATATATATATATATATATATATATATATATTAGGGGTGAGAAAATATGGCTACAAGTTACTTCAGTGCCATGTTGCGAATTAGTCTTGTTCGAGGAGTTAAAAAATATGATGTGTTTTTATATACAATTGGTAGTTCGTTATAACACCGTGTTGAAACTCTGGCCTTTACTATAACCTTTGCACATTTTGTTAGATAAATTACTTCTCCCAATTTGGTCGCTGAGTACCCGGGTCCTCCCATGTGGAGGTAAGCGAACTGTTGCGGATTGATATCTGCAATAGACAATCTGTGCTCTAAGGTGGACTGCTCTAATTGGCATTTATGTTGAATCATAGCATTATATAGAGATTCCATGTTCAACCTGATGTTTCTCTCTACAAATACGAATTTAGAATTCACATAAGTGAGGAGATCTAAATCTGAAGGTTTCTTCATAGTCTTTTTAAGAAAGAACCCGAATGATGGCTTTTGGATGATCATCAATCTAGGATGTTCCGTCTTATAAGCCGGCATATTGCAAATTTGGCGAGGGGATGTTAATCGTAAGGAGAAACTCATATCCTCTGACAACACTGTTATAATCTCAATGGACACTCTTTGACTTGTAATCTCCTTAGTCAGATTAGATAAGCCTTCATATAAGACAGTATAGCCGACAGTATTACAAGTATCTGAAGGGATTACCGACCAATACATCTCTCCTCCGTAAACATCCGAACAATGACCTTTGTCAGCAGGACACTTTAATTGGGGCATGATATGGATAATATTTTTCTTAAGATCAACACTTCCCTCTTTAAGTGACAATAAGATAGATACATATCCTTGAACTACAACTTGATCCCACTTCCCGAACTGATCAGAATAGGAAGCTCCTCGACACTCTCCAAATTGATTGACGTATCCAGCAAATATTTGTGGGGTAACTCTTCGTTGGTTTACCAGTAGATTGTTAAATATCAGTTCTTGGCCTGTAGAACAAAAGAGGCATAAATCCCCAGTTTTTATAGCCGTTTCACAGCGTTCTCGACTTAATGTGTATGGATAACTTAGATCTCCTCCTACAACAGTAGCCGAATGTGAATACATTCCACAGTGTGTAATATGTCTAGTTATTGTCACAGAACATGAATAAACTGGTGTGTCAAGAGTGTCAGTTAATTGTACAAGCTGAATTATAGAAGTTGAAGAAGTGACGTTTTTTGATAATCGATTGCATTCTTTCACATTTGTCAAGTCAACTTTGATGAACTCCGCGTCGTTATACGCACAATCATATCCGATAATTGCGTTCCGTTAGTTATCAATGAAATAACTAGAAGACTTATACACATAGAGGATGACATCTTAACACAAGGTTTATAATTAAATCAATACTTATAATTCACAATTGAATTATATCTTGGTTCTATGTTTCTTAAACCTTAGAAGAATATAATAAGATATTAATTCACCCCTAAGCAAGTATCTCTTGTAGATAGTTAAAATATTACCTTATGTCACTTTCACAGACAAAACACATTAATATAGAAAGACAAACGTAAATATAACTATATAATATATATATATATATATATATATATATATATATATATATATATATATATATATATATATATATATATATATATATATATTATATATATTATTTATATATATATATATATATATATATATATATATATATATATATATATATATATATATATATATTTAAAGGAACGGAGATAAATTGTAATTTTTCTTCATATTTTTTGATTTTAAAAAGTATCTCGTAAAAAAATGTTCTATATTTTAATTTGGTTTGCAGAGCATTAATGTAATTACGAAGCCACTTAAAAAAAAAAATTAGACATTTTAACTTATTTTAACCATTTAATGAACCAATAATATTACAATAATTTTTGTTTTTAATAACGGGTGTTCCCTCCAAGAGCTTTTATGACTGCAGTCATTCTTCTTCCCATAATTCTGATAAAGTTATCGATCATTTCTTGAGGCAATTCATCCCAAAGTTCCAACAGAGCAAGTTTCACCTCTTCTGTGTTTTAAACAGCAGGAATTCTGGACTTAATTTGTCTGCCTTGCATGTCCCAGACATGTTCTATTGGATTCAAGTCTGGGAAACATGAAGGCCAATTCATTTTCGCTATTTCTACTTGGTTTAAAAAGTCATTTACACACCTAGCCGCATGCGGGCGAGCATTGTCGTGCATTAACAGAAAATTTGCACCAATATGTGGGGCGAAAGGTATCACATGATTTTGAAGAACATCTCTTATGTACCTATCGGCAATTAAAGAGCCGCCGTCAATCACCACCAAGTCTGTGCGGGCCCCTAAGCATATGCCACCCCATACCATAACTGAGCCTCCGCCAAAAGACACAGTGGGAGTAAAATTAAACTGTTCATTTTGTTCTCCTCCACGTCGATATATTCTTTCCCTTCCATCAATCGTATTTACACAGAAACGACTCTCATCCGTAAATATAACTTGACCCCACTGATCGTCATTCCAATTTTGATGTTCTCGAGCAAACGCTAATCGCGCTACCCGATGATGTCTTTGGAGCTTTGGGGCTTTTATTGGTCTACGCCAGCTTCCTTGAGTCTTCTTCTAACTGTACACTCACTTATTCTGATACCACGAACTTCTTCCAGTTCGTTTCTTGTTTGAACTGCTGTTCGACGCCTATTTCGGAGTGTTTGCAACCTGATAAACCGATCATCTACAGCGGTGGTTGAGCGTTTCCTGCCTTGACCTCGCCTTCTTACATACTGTCCTATTTGTCCCCAACGTGTAACGTTGCGATGAATAGTTGATTTTGTTTTGCCAAACATTATCGCAACATCACTGTAGGATCGATCATTTTCAATCATTGCTACAGCTCTAGCGACATCAGTCGGTGCTAAATCACCCATCATGATTTGTTAGACACCTTAAAGCACTTAAACTTACTTAAAACTTAAATACACTTATTTAAAAACAAAAAAAACGAACTTTAATGAAGAGAAAATACGCGATGAAAATGTCATACAATAACTAAAGATATTACATTCTTAATTTGAGGTTGCGTAAAACCATGGTAACGTAAAAAATAAACAAACAATTTAATGTCATGGCTCCCTTGACCTACACAGCACTAAAAACAAACAAAAAGAACCTGCATTGCAAACACATAAAAATATATATATATATATATATATATATATATATATATATATATATATATATATATATATATATATATATATATATATATATATATATATATATATATATATTTTATATATATATATATATATATATATATATATAAAAGAGTAGTGGATGCAGTCTTTTTTGATATTATTGAAAAGGTATGGGTGGCCTGGATTTAGTATTGAAAACTTTTCTGTTTTAGCTTTCGAGAGTTTATTCCTTTCTCCCTTCTTCAGGACTAACTAAAAGTAAAGTTTTTTACAGTTAGAAAACCTACCTAAAAACTTAAAAAAGATTGAACTCACCAAAGTGGGTTGCTATGTGAGAACAAGCAGTATCCATGCGGATAATCAAGATTTATCTCCATATTTGTCTTGCGAACTACATCTTTAAGGAAAAATTAAAAGAAAACTTAAAAGAAAACCGATTGGGAGCACGCGGAAAAACGCGGTTAAAAGTTCGGACAGAACGTTTAAATTGTCTGAATGGATCAGCGACAATCGTAACTAGAGAACTTCGATTCAGAAAAGGATGCGAGATTAATAACGTGTGAAAGAAAGAGAAATATCTTGTTTATTTCTACAGCACAGGATCTATATAATAATTTAGCACAACTGTTCATCGAATCTTGTGCATTACCTGACTTAGTAAATTAATTTTATATTATTTTTATTTTTAAATAATTATTGTTAAATGTATGTATAGACATTTGGAAAACAGTGAAAACACCCAGCGCTTCCCGCTATTTTATTTTTTTTGGTGGTTAGACTTTTTGGTCTGTGACTTTTAATTTTAGAAGAAAATAGGTATGAAAATGAATTTACAGCGGAAAAGGAGAGGAAACACTGTCACCCAAAAGTCCAGGAAACAAATTATTAAGATTCTTAGAAAGAATTAGTCGTCAGGAGCTGGACAGTCAATTAGAGCTACGATATTTTTTCTTGAATATTATATTTTATATATATATATATATATATATATATATATATATATATATATATATATATATATATATAATATTATTGGTGTAGCGCACATATGTGTTAAGTGCATATTAAGTAGTTTTGAGAAAAAGTAAAATAAAAGTTCAGGGACCTAGAAAAATTAAGATTATACAAAATTTTCTTTTAAATATGCATAGAAGTTATTGTAGATATGTTTTCAATTGTTTATTGGTAAATAAACTAAAATACATAATTTAGGGATATAGTGAAAATAATTTTATTTCTCTAATTTCTGCAGTTAACACATTTGTGCTCTATATAACGTTTATAGAGCCATTATGATTTAGTCAGAAGCAGGTGATAAAATGAGTTACAAGCACAAATATTTTAGTGTTTCTGAACATTTATTGAAAAAACAAACGAAATAAAGTACAAATTCCCTCTTAGATCATTTAAATGAACATTTTTATTTAACAGAAATTAAAATTAATCGGATTCACCTTGACTGTCTTCCAATGATGATCCATTTTTTGCTTCAGGAATATCATTAATGAATTGAGAGTAATCTTCCGGAATGATTTGTTCTTTCAGTAACGATATCAAATCCTTTTTCTTTTTTTGTGATACTGGCAGCCTAGCATCATACCTTTTTGATAATTCTAGTGGCGTCCAGCTACTTTTTTTTCTTCCAACCCTACGCCTTGATGTGACATCAATTTCTAAAAAGTTTGAGTCAGAATTACCTTAATCCTCATAATAAAAAGGGAGTCTAGCGTATAGCGGTTTATGTTTTACGTTGTCATGATGTCTTAACCGCGTTAAGTCTCTAGTAAGAATAGAGGTTTGCGGTTGTGTATGGTAAAATTTGTTTGTCAAGGAATAGATGTGTTCATCTATTTTTGGCATGTCTGTCATGTTATGTAAGTCCTCTATTCTTGTGTATAGTCCGGACGAGGTTACGCAACGCAATATCTTGTGGTGCATAGGTGCAGCATAAGTAAGTGTCGGTCTTATTATTTGTTTGTATAGTATTAGTTTATTATGAGGAGAAAGACTGGAATTAGGGGATAACATTGCATATAGGCTATTCATTGCTGAGTAGGCTCTATGCAATCTTTTGGTGATGTGGGTTTGGAATGAGAGTCTTTCGTCTAGAAAGACTCCCAGGTATTTTAAGGTTTTTTTGGGTTGGATATAGGAATTATTAATTTTTAAAGGTATATTTATTTTTATGTTTGTAAATTTTTTAGTTAAAACAATACATTCACTTTTGCTTTCATTCAGATTATCTTCCATTTTTCATACCATGGTTTTAGGTAGTGAAGGTGGTTTTGTTTGTGCGTTTTTGCTACATTCGCAGCAAAAGAATGAGAATATATTAAAACGTCGTCTGCGAACATTGCTATCTTGGAAGGGTATTTGAGATAGTCGGCAGTGTATAAATTATATAATTTAGGTGAGAGTACGGTTCCCTGTGGGACTCCCGCGTGTGTTTTACGACATGTGGAAAGACTACCCTATACTCTTACTTTGAAAGTCCTGTCTTTGATGTACGAGTGAAATAATTTCACTACGTACATCGGTAAGTTATGTTGTACAATCAGCTTGTACAAGAGACCGTTGTGCCACACCGTGTCAAAGGCTCTCTTAACATCGAGAGCCAGTAACACAGTGCTTTGCCCCTGGTTTATCTTGTTTAAAACTTCTTGTACAACTTGAAATATTAGTAATGTAGTGTTATGTCTGTCTTTAAACCCGAATTGTTCAGGCGGATAATTGACATCAAAATGGTTTTTGTATTTTGTTAATATTGCCTTTTTCGTTACTTTTGACATACCATTTGTCAAAGTTATCGGCCTGTACGCTTCGGGTTTACTAGGGTCTTTTCCTGGTTTTAACAGGGGTATTATAATGGATTCCTTCCACATGTCAGGAAAATGTTGCAGATACATGACTGCATTTATTATATAAGTACACTGCACAACTGTTTTAGTGGGTATATTTTTAATGAGTATGTTAAAAATTTCATCAGAGCCCGGCGCTTTGTTGTTTGGTAAGTGCGCTATGATTGTTATTAGTTCTTTGGGCCTGATGGAAATTCTAGGGAGGATGGTGGGGGGGATTGGGTTTATTTGGTGAATGACTTTATTTACCAAGGTAGTAATGTTCTCTTGGTCCTGTGTTTGGTTCCGTGGTATGTTATATGTATTTTTCAGAAAGTCGGCTAGTTTGTTGGCTTTCTGTTCGTCTGTCTGTATTTCTTCACTACCTATAGTCGGTATTTTGTTGTATTTGTTTTTTAGTCGTCTGGTCAGCCGCCAGAGAGAGTTGTCTTGTACTGTCAGTCTCTCTAAGACTTCTGACCAGTTTTTGTTTCTATGGTCGTTAATTTTTTGGCGGATGGTTCTTTGCAGTTCCTGCACGCGCCATCCGTCAATTCTTTGTCTGTGACGTTGCCACCATTTTCTCAGGTTGTTTTTAAACCTGATTAGGGCAACAACGTCGTCTGGTAGTTTGTCTGTTTTGTCTTGTATGTATGTTCTATCTCTTGCGGCCAGGCTATTGTCAGTCAGCTTTCTGGCTTCCATATCCAGTTCTGTTGGAGTGTTTATGTTGTTATTAATGACTGTGGTGTCATTTAGTAGCTTTCTGTACAATCTCCAGTCCGCATTCGTATAGGTCCACTTTGTCCGTTTGCTTTCCACGGTTTTTCGCCCCGCCCACTTAAGTAGGATGGGCAAATGATCCGAGGAAAGCTCGTCTATTACCTGTAGGTCTGGTAGGTCTAGGATATTTTTATTAAGTCCTATGTCAATGTATGTTGGTGTCATGTCGTTTTTGTCGGATAGTGTGTTGGTTTATTTGTCGACAGTATTTGTATGTTATTATTGGCTCATGCACCAACGTTCCGTTTCTGTTGTTGCGCCGATTATGCCATAGCGTATGTCGTGCGTTTAAGTTTCCTAATAGTAATGTTTTGTTGCTTTGATTAAGCAGCAAGTCTAAGTCTTGTTCGTGAAACCTAAGATTTGGTCTTGCGTAGGCCGTAGAGATAACTATCCCACTCGCGAGTTTTACGGAGATAGACTCTATAATTGTCGGAGTGGGTGTTAGTAAAGCATGAGGTATTGTATGCTTAATAAGTATGGCCACGCCTCCTCCTCTTAGATTTTTGTCTTGTCTGTATGTAATGTAGTTTCTTATGTTAAGTTTTGTATTATTGTCGAACTTGGTTTCCGTTATAAGCATTATATCGATTTTATATGTGTTTAAAAAGTAGATTAATTCACCGATCTTGTCTTTTAAGTTGTTGACATTCCAACAGCTTATGACAAGATCGGTGTTTTTATTTATTATTTATATAAGTTTGGTATAAGTTTATAATTGTTATTGAGATTATTTTGAATTTATATCTGATATTGGTCTGCAGATGCTATAAAAGTAAATATTGCTAATAATGGGTTTTGCCCACTTTTTTTGGCATCAGAATTTGTTTTTGGAAGATCTTTGAATAGTCTTAGTAGTTCGTTGAAATTTATATTACTGAACTCTTTTATAATGTTTGCCAGGTCACTAACCTGACCTAAACTGCTCATCGGTTGAGTTGATGGATTCTCGGCGTCTCGGCTGTGCTGTCTTGTTCTGAGTAGTGGGCATTGTTGTTGGTCTTGTAGTGGTTCGGGGGTGGTATAGGTGGAGCCACTTGCCCTGGCCACCGTTGGGCCACGTGCCCTGGCCGTCTGCCATGCGTTTGTGGTTGGTAGTGGAGCTGGGATGTATCTTGTATTTTTCAGGGTGTTTTCCTGTATTTTGTTGATTTTATATTGATATACAGGACACTCTTCACTGTTAGCCTTATGGTTATTGCCACACTTCGCGCATTTTGCTGCCGTTGTGTTCGTGCACTGTGTTGTAAGATGGTTATTACTGCAGTGCATACACCTTGGGGCTCTGTGGCAGTATGTTATTGCATGCCCCCACTGTTGGCAGCGCTTACACTGGGTTATGGGTTTGTTATTCTTTTTTATTTCCGATTTTATAGTTACATTGTTTAGATGTCGTATTTGCTGGAGCTTTTTTAGTGTCTCTAATGGCCCTGTAACTACCATGTAGAGAGGTTTGTAATTTGTATTTATTTCATATATCTTTTTGACTTGTACTTGATGTTCTTGGATTAATTCTTGCATTATTTCTTCAGGGTCTGGTCTGTTGTCCAGGCCTCTGATTATGAATGCATGGGTTCTTTGGTCTTGAGTTGAGTATGTGTGCCATTGGTTATTAATGTTCTTTTCAAATTGTGTAGTATATGTGAAGTAATCTTCTAGGTCGTTGGTTTGGATAATCGTAGTGTTCTTCGCATATGTATTTTTGATGTGTTTTCTTAGGAGTTCTTGGAGTTTTTGATGGCTTTCTCTGTCTGTGATTAATGATTATAGGGGGGGTTTGCTGGATTTTTGCTTTGTTTATTTTGTTGTTTGTTGGTAGGTATTGTTAATTTAGGTATGTTTGCTGTACTGGGTCTGGTATTGGTTTCTTGCACTTCTTTTTCTGTGTTTTGTACTTCCATGTCTTCATTTGTAGGTGTAATGGGGTCGTATCTGTTTCTATTGGGAACATTAGTAGGGTGTTTGTACAAGTTCCAGCTCAGGAATCAGGGAGTCAGAGAGTCAATCCCCCCACCTATCCAAACTCCAATCCCCCCACCATTCATCCCTCCACTAAAACCAACAAAAAACACCTTTTGGTCCTATAAATTCCCCATTCCATATTGATTGAGGTGATAAATATCTAAGCCATAAACATGAGTACATTAGTGCCAATAGACCAGTCCTGGGATGAAGTAGAACCAACCCAAAGCTATATTCCAGAAGAATATGTTTTAAAAAATTTAATTTTGAGAAAACCATCACCAAACCTTTCGAAAAGTGCCAAAAAAAAATTTAGAGATCGAGAAAGACTGAGATTTTTCTTATTAGAAAAAGAGAGGCAACAAAAACCACCCATTGATCTACAGACTTATTAGAAAATAAAAAAGATGACAGACCCATCCATAAATTTAATGCTAGCTCACATGAATGAAGAAAAAACCTTGACAGACTTTTGTATAGAAGAACTGAAGAAACTACCACTGAAATATCTTATTAAATATGCAAAACCTTTGGAACTGCTCGAAATTTGGACAAAATTACCACCAACTTATAAAACAAACTTTTATTTGCAAACTAAACTTCCATGTTTTATACATTATAATCGTCCAGAATGGAAAACAAATTTTGATGGTCCACCGACGAGTCAAGAAAATTGTTCTATTTGTAATAAAAAATCTTAATTTGTAAATTATTAATATATAATTTTTATGTAATATAATTGTGTCTTCTTACAATGTAGTTGCATTTTTTTTACTACCTTATTAAACAAGCGTAGTGCCCGCATCCTGCAGAAGAGATTTTATCTGGTAATTGACTAACATGTTTTGTTACAATGTATTGCAGAATAAATCAAAACACGCTATTAAAATATCTCGCAGATAAGATGATACAATGTATTACAGCCTATTGCAAAACATTTTCCCTTGACCGTTCATTCACAGAGAACTTGTTTAAAAAATATGTATCTATTTGCAAGGAAACAGAGCCGAACTATATATTTTTAGTAAATTATTAAAATTGATTGTTCGCCAAAAAAAGGTTGTAACCCACAATATTTATAATTCGGAGTTATTTGAGGAAATGTTTAACATTCTCCCTAATAAATACCAAACAGAGACTTTAATCAAACTTTACAAACAGTGGATTAGATTAGAGAGTTATTTTTGTCTACTTGCAATAGTTTTGTGAAATAATATGGCCTCTCTAAAAATATCATCTGGTGGCATACAACCTTATTCGGGATGATTATTCAATTAATAAAATTGTTTTTAACATGTACACTTGCTGCAAAAATTCGCGAATACCCCCCTTGCCTAGTTACAATCTTGGTTTGCTAGCCGGTCACAACAGGAAAACAGGATACATTTTTACAACCAGGATGGGATGTGCTCACAAGAGGCTTTATTTTTTAAAAGTCTTGGTTCACTGTCCGGTCATCACCGAACATCAGGGTATATTTTTTCGACTTTGGTTTTATATAAATTCAACCAAGATTTGTCCCGAGATCATTCGCAATCTGTTGATTGTATAGTATATTATATATATTTTTACAAGTTTACAAGTTTAAAATTCTCTTTTAAAAATGTCTGGAAAACCAGCAATTAATATATTACAAAATATTCTAATAAAATCAGAAGAAGAAATACAATTTGATGGGGAGCTACCAAAACCATTATTTGAATATGTTGAAGATTCATCAAATCCAGAATTTCAAACACCTTCACCAACATTGACTGAAACATACATAGCAGCAAACTTCATTCAACAATATTTAGATGGGTGCATTCCTAATTGGGAAATAAATCACCAAGCCGAACTAGAAAACTGGATTGATCCATCACCTTATGGCCCAGAAAATCAACAGAGAAGCACTTTTGTCAATTCCCTGAAGGAAACTGGTCCAGCTGAAAACTATCACGAACGCCAACCAGAAAACTGGATTGATCCATCACCTTATGACCCAGAAAATCAACAGAGAAGCACTTTTGTCAATTCCCTGAAGGAAACTGGTCCAGCTGAAAACTATCACGAACGCCAACCAGAAAACTGGATTGATCCATCACCTTATGGCCCAGAAAATCAACAGAGAAGCACTTTTGTCGATTCCCTGAAGGAAACTGGTCCAGCTGAAAACTATCACGAACGCCAACCAGAAAACTGGATTGATCCATCCGGGTCAATCCATATCAAATCGACCAGGCGATTGTTTCGACCATCTCCGATTTTGATTATTTTTGGCACATTTATTCTGCTTACCAAAAAACTGAAAAATTTAAAATTTTAGAATTTTTTGACTACTGGTTTTGGTTTTATGAATTTTTGAAAATAACAAATTTGTCAATTTTGTTCATGAGGGGTTCTAATAAAAAGCTTAATATTTTGAAAACTATTACAGCTACCGATATGAGCGATACCTTGTTTTCAAAGTCTTCTAAATACCTTTAAAACGATGTGCCGCAAGCTTCATTTTTTTGAAAAAAAAATTCGAGATTTACGAAGAAAATTTTTTTTTCAAAAATCTCAAAATATCCTATTTTTGATTTTTTTCAAAAAATTATATATTTTTCTTTATTGTTTTCTGAACATATTTGCCAAATTTTAGGATGGAGAAATGATGGGTTCTTGTTCAAAAAATTATCAAAAATACCTATCTCAATTAAATTTCCTATTGGTACTCACAAAAAAAGGCAATATTTTAAAAACGTGTATAGCTAATGCAACCAGCGATATCTTGTTTTAAAGGAATCTTTAAAACTCATTAAACGATGTATCCTGTGATAAATTTTACTCAAATATTATTTTATTATTATTAATTTTTTAATAATATTACCTATATCTACTAAACTTAAAACAACAAATATTTTTTTTAAACCTTGTTTATTAAAGAGAAACAACATAATTTTGACATAACACCGTTGGACGGTACAAAACATCAATTTGTATAATAAATATATATATATATATATATATATATATATATATATATATATATATATATATATATATATATATATATATATTATATGTATATGTATTTTTTTTAATTAAACATTAAAATATTTTGTAAAACAAAACCATGTACATAATAACGGATATCAATTATAATTAATACAGTTTTTTATTTAGCTTTTTTTGTAAGATAGCAGAGGAATCTTCCATTTCTCTTTTTGAAATATTATATGTTCGCCCAGTGGTCGTATTGGGATGAACTTTTTTTAATATTGAGGTTTGATCAATTACCAAAATATCGGCAGGTTTTGGATAAAAGAACGATGGCGCAGGTCCATGTGGATGTAGGAAAGTAATTTTAAATTCTCCACTTTCTACAGCCAATTATACAGCCCAGCCACCAGAAATTGTCATATTGAATTGTGACAAATCCAGAATCAATTTTCTCAATTTCTGTTGTTGCCAAACCAGCAGCTGAAACTAGTTCATGAATGTGTTCCTTATAACTCAAAGAAAAAGGTTTAACTAAAATTTTGAATTCTGATATGGGGATTACAGCATGTAATTTTTGTGTTCCTGGTATTGTTTGGGCATCAACGAATCTTTTCTCAAGATATTTTTCGTGGTTTTGGTAGTCATCCGTCGTACAAAATTTAAAAACAATACCGGGAATATTTTTTTCTGCAAATGCAAAAAGATGTTCTGGGGTCATAATTATGCACTTTCATATGGTCTTTGAAGACTTGCCTTGGCAGCCAATCTTTTTACAGTGCCCCCTAAGCCATCACAGGCACATTTTCCGTGGGAAGTAGCAAAAAAATGCCATTCTGCTTTAATTCCAAATTCCTTAAAATGGTGACAAATGTTAAGAAAGTTTTTTTTATTTTTATATTGTGCAGCGCACCCATCGGAAAAATAAAATATTTTGGATAAATTTGTAATTTTTTCCTGCAAATCTGGAATCAGTTGGGATAAAAATAAATGGAACGCAACTGTATTATGAACTAAACAGTCGGAAATAAAGACATAATTTAAATGTTGGATCTCGTTATACTCATTCTTAAAATAAATGACAAAAGGGTGCAATGTGGCCTGGGTATTTGTCCAATGATAGGACTGAACTTCATCTTGTAATACAAATGAAAAATTTTCAGCAAAATCACAAGTTATAAGGGCTTCTCCTATACTTAGAGCATTTTTAACTTCATTATAATATTCTTTTGCAGTTTGAAAAAAGTGAATTTTAGTTTAAGTAAGTCTTCGGTAAATTCATCAATAAAATCACTTGTGGATTGATTATTGTCTCCATATTACACCTGTCTACTGTAATCCACTTTTTATAGGTCACAGTGTCAATCAGCTCTTCCTCAAATTTATCTTCTAAAATAGTTTTTAAATTTTCAATTCCAGGGCACATTTCACATGTGTCCAAATAACAGTCAACACCTGGTGGATTACAAATCATTTTGCCTAATAAGGAATTGTAATCAGGAAAAATAGGCTTTCCTTGGTCATCGGTAATTAATTTGTTAATTTTGGCCCCATTTATCATCAGCTTTATGTTCTGGTGAGTTGTGCAAACACACACTGTGTGTGTTCCGCTTTTTCCGGCTAATATGCAATTTTTAGGTCGCAATTCACAAAATTTGGATAATCCGATTTTTATATTAGGGTGCTCTTGTTTAAAATGCAAATAAATTTCTTTTACATTAGCTAAAACCAATCTTTTTTGAAAGTATTCCTTGGCTCCACCTTCTTTCCTAATTACAACAAAATATTTTTTTCCAGGCATCGCCCTACTAATATCGTCCCTTAAATAAAATGAAGAAATAATTTGAGCCACGTTTTCGTCAAGAGTTTTGCCGGGCTTTGGATTGGGTGTTGACAGTATTCCTTTTTCTTTCACAATTTTTTTCACCATTCTGGCCATGTATTGTGAAACACCAAATTCTGTGCAAATTTTTTCCCTGGTCCAACTAATGGGAAGACAAGATAAAATGAGTATTTTTTCAGTTCTTTTTGTTACTTTTAAAAATTTTTCCTTTAATTGTCTAATTACTTCACATTCATCCATTGCACTGTTTTCTTTGTCATTCTTCACTGTAGCGATACTTTCTTCCATCAATCTCTTGTCTAATGCAATTTTCACCTTCTCAGCCTTTTCTTTGGACAGACGTTTTCGTTTTATGGGTGATTCCCCCATAAATTGGAGAGACTGATTTAAGTTCCAAGGACTTATCTTCTTCCATTTTATAGTCAGAATCGGCACATCCCAAACCAGAGGGTCTGTAACAAAAACGATTAATTTAAAATTATTTTTAAATGTTAATTTTTTTAATTTAATAATTACAAAAGGCAAATTAACGGTTTTTTTTTTTTCAAAATAATAGCTTTTTTTATTTGATTTTTCTTAAATGGCAATACTACTTGCTATGAAAAAAAAGTACAACTGGCAACGCGTACCCCAATTTAAAGGGATGAGGTCATAGAAACACTCGTCAAACCTTCAAAAGAATTCCGCCGGCTGTTTCTCTTTTAAATCCTTACTCTTTGATTTAATGTATATGGTTAATACAAATCACATTTTTCATATCTTTGTAAAAATTCATATTTCAGTACTAAATTTTGACATTTCAAATTAGAAATTAAATAAAAAATAATTAATAAAAAAATATTATTTTATTATTACTTACCCTGGTTCTGGGGATGCCTGCTCTTGTGAATGTTCTTTTGAGATTTTTATCCTGCAATTATCACATATTTTCATGCCACTTTTTACACCTTTAAACGAACACATCCACTTTGTTACGTTTCTTAGCTTTCCCGAATGTTTATTTTGATTTAAAGGGTTGCAACAAAACGCCGAAATTTTCCACTTTTGCGTATGGTCTGCCATTTTCGCAGTTTTAGAAAGAAATGACAAAATATAAATACCAAAGCCCTGTCCTTCCTTTTCGCTTACTCTAAATTTTCCTGTTTAAACAAGAAATTTCCTGTTCGAAATCTTGAGTGGGAATTGGGAGAACCAATCAGAAGTAAAAGGGGCGTGATTTTAAGATTTCAGGAACAAACAAGCTCATTTGGAAAATATGTTTTAAAGGAAGGATTTAAGAATCTAAACAAGAAAAAACGTGTTTTTTTTATATAATATTTTTATTACTATATTCTAAAACATTTAAATAAAATCCAAACTAAAAAAGTGTAGGTGTTATGTGACCCGTAATTTATTAGGTTTTAAAAGGCCTAATTTAAACAAAGCATCGCTTATTAAAATATCTATCTTAGTTTTCAAAATATTGCCTTTTTTGTGAGTACCAATAGGAAATTTAATTGAGATAGGTATTTTTGATAATTTTTTTAAACAAGAACCCATCATTTCTCCATCCTAAAATTTGGCAAATATGTTCAGAAAACAATAAAGAAAAATATATAATTTTTTGAAAAAAATCAAAAATAGGGTATTTTGAGATTTTTGAAAAAAAATTTTTTCTTCGTAAATCTCGAATTTTTTTTTCAAAAAAATGAAGTTTGCGGCACATCGTTTTAAAGGTATTTAGAAGACCTTTAAAACAAGGTATCGCTCATATCGGTAGCTGTAATAGTTTTTAAAATATTAAGCTTTTTGTTAGAACTCCTCATAACCAAAATTGACAATTTTGTCATTTTCAAAAATTCATAAAACCAAAACCAGTAGTCAAAAAATTCTCAAATTTTAGATTTTTTAGTTTTTTGGTAAGCAGAATAAATGTACCAAAAATCATCAAAATCGGAGATGGTCAAAACAGAAATCACCTTTTTTGTGGTTGATTTCATATGGATTGACCGACCCATCCCCTTATGTTCCAGAAAATCAACAGTGAAGCACTTTTGTCGATTCCCTGAAGGAAACTGGTCCAGCTGAAAACTATCACGAACGCCAACCAGAAAACTGGATTGATCCATCCCCTTATGTTCCAGAAAATCAACAGAGAAGCACTTTTGTCATTTCCCTGAAGGAAACTGGTCCAGCTGAAAACTATCACGAACACCAATCAGAAAACTGGATTGATCCATCACCTTATGGTCCAGAAAATCAACAGAGAAGCACTTCTGTCGATCCCCTGAAGGAAACAGGTCAAGCTGAAAACTTTAACGAACGCCAACCAGAAAACTGGTTTGATCCATCCCCTTATGTCCCAGAAAATCAACAGAGAAGCTCTTCTGCCGATTCCCTGAATGAAACAGGTCAAGCTGAAATAGAACCTTATGTGCCAGAAAATCGTCAGCAAAGATGGTTAAACCATCTAGCCAAATTAAAAGAAATAAATGTGTCAATTGAGCAGACCAAAACCCAAATAACCATAGCGGAACAACAAATAAATGATTTAAACAATTTGAGAAAAGTTTTGGAAGCAAGGAAAAGGTCGCATATTCAAATGTTTACCATTCGAAATAAGGAACAGGAATTAATCCAGAAACTATGCAAAAGGAGGAAACTCTAAAATTGTAAAACTTGTAAAATATAATTATATATATTATACTATACTTCAATAGATTACGAACCGACCTATATTGTTTTATTTATGACAGTAACCCAATTCCCCATTATTAAATTGAAACTTGACCATTTTATCCTATTAGTAAGAACAAAAAAATGTTAAAGGAGCCATAATTAGAGTTTAAAAAATGACATATTATATTTATTTGAAATATCGCTTCAATAAATAAACTAGAACAATATCTAATAAAATAGATTACGAAAGAACGCATGTTTTTTGAATTAAAAATGACTTACCACATAATTTTAGATTTAGAATAAAACTGGTAACAAATTAACTATAACACCATTTTAAAACAATCACATAAAAAATAATTAACTTAGTCAAACTACTTTTACGTGTTTTTCTAGGTCGCGTTTAAAACCGCTTTCAGAGAGAGAAATCAAGCTTCGTTCGATAGTAACCGTGCACTGTTGGGCTACTTTTAGAAAGCGAGGCATTCTACCTGAATTAAGAAGAGATAACGGGTTCGTCTGAGACCACTATATGTTTTATATTTTGCTAAAATATATCGATACTTGAAAGGTAATAAGCTAGTTAAAAATAAAGCAAAAACCACACCGACAGTACGTTTTGTTACTTTTTGGTTTACACGTTTTTAAATAGCAACTATAGTCAAATTTTTCCAATATAGTGTGTTAATTAAATACTTCTATTTATGATTAACTTAACCCAAATTTCAAGATAGAGAGCTGAAACCCAGCTCATTCGACGTAAGAAAAAATATATATAAAACAGTAGTTGGAATTCAAGTTTTTCAAAATTGTCGGTTATGCCCTTTTACCTTTTACCAATTTTGTTATGAATAAAAAATGATTAATAAATTGTTTTAAAGTTAATAGAGGTTAAAACCAAAAAGAATTTTCTAATTTCATACATACATAAAAAAATATTTGTTTGATTGAATCCCTATTGACAATTGCGAACAACTAAGGTCTTAATCACCCTTGTTAAGTTGGTTACAAAATATATTTGGAGGAAAGTAGTGACGAGAAAATTAAATTAGATGTGCGTGAATACATATGCATACAGAACTTCGCATCTGTATGCATATGTATGAGCTGTCCACACATATGCGTCAATTTTTTTGTTTTTTGCAAAAACTTTTATAAAACTTTAATAGGATTAAAATAAACATAGTAATGCATTAATAAAATCAATAATAAAAACTAGATGGGTCAATGATGTGAACTAATTTATTCACCATTTTATTAAATGATAACTCCCAAATATTAATAAAGGCAAAGAAAGCCTTATGTACCAATTATATTATTTTTTCTTAAAGAAATATGAAAGTATAAGTAGTAGAAAACCTGACTTTCAACTCAAGGAAATATGAAAGTATAAGTAGTAGAAAACCTGACTTTCAACTCAACCCAAACTGAGTTCTAAATCACTATATTGATTTTATATTATTGTTTATATCTATCCTCTATCCTAGTCCCCGCTTAACCTTGACTTAAGTAACCACCCTCAATCAATTTTTTTAAATGTACTATAATTTTGCGACTCTGCTAATATGATACTAATGAGCAGTTTAGGGTATGTTTCGTCATTTTGAGACGATCGATGCGTCGAAAGAAAGGTTTGAAAAATTGGTTTAAGTAGAGTGGAAACGCAGCACCATCAAACCAATTTTTTCAAATGTACTATAATTTTTCAACCCTGGTAATACTAATGAGCAGGTTTTGTTAAGGTGAAACCACAATTAAAATATGAAAGGTTAATTTTGTTAAAAATGTAAATAAAAACAAAAAAATAAAATTATTTTTTTTATTTATTCATAAAAAACATATCATACAGAAAAAATACATTTGAAAGTGCACACATAGCTGGAGTCTTTAAATGATGAAAACAAAGTGGATTAGTCATAGCTAAAGTAGGCTGTTCATCTAATTCAATTACAGTTTTGTTGGTATATTTTTTAATATAATTTGCCTTTTCACATCCTTTAACGTAAACGAACTGAACATCTTTGGTTATTTCTCTTATTATAGTGGAGAAATGATGAAATGGAGTATATCCATTATTCCAATGTATGCAGTGATAATTTTTCATTAGCCATGTAGCTTGTTTGTGCGCTTCAGGTGAAAGCAAATTAAGGGAATAAGGTTGTTTGAAAATAAAATGACTTATTTTCTCTCCATCATAAGCAGCCAACTCCTTTGGTAAAAATTTATTTTTTTCGTCCTTGAATCCTTGAATATCCAAAACCAAGTTCATAACTTTAAATTAGAAAATTTCTTAAACACAAATTGTTTATTGCTATAGTCTTCAATTAGATTGTTGAGATCTTTTAATTTTGTTATAAAATCCTTTATTTTTTGTTTAAGATGTGATTCCAAAAGCAGTTGTTGTTCCATCAAGAAAATTTGTTCGACTGATTTAGCTTGTTGATAAACTTTATTTATAATTGCTTAATGATTTTAGTAAGTGGATTATAGCTAAAAACTTTATCATGCATAATAAGACAATAAGCTGACGTATCCTTGTCTAAATCCTTATTAAGTTCAAATTCAACCCTCATTACTACAGGACCTGTCTGCAGTGACTCTTTTTGATGAGAACAATTTATATACACAATAGGTGCTTTTCTTTTAAATTCAGAAGGATCAAAAAGTGGTTCTTCAGTTTTTTCATAATAAGAGCTTCGAAATTGTGAATACATCTCATATCTAGAATCAAATCGTTGTAGGGATACCTTTCAGAGTTTAAAAATACTTTAATGTTTCGTAAGTTAATATCGTCAAATTCACTAACATTTTTCGACTTATCGTTCCATCTGCCCTGCTGAAATGCCACAACCACATGTCGAGGTGTTTCAACCCTTGTAGAAGTTTTAACAGGCCAATTGTGTCTAGAGGTCTTTAGTAGTTCAGGATATTCAATTAATTCCCAACTTCTAAAACCTATTATTAAATCGACATTTTTATCAATAAGTTTGGTTAATTGAAGTTCTTGTGGGATCCCAACACTTATGTGTGGTATATTCCAAGTAAGTTTATTTAATGTAATTTTTGGATTCTCGGTTGGATCAGTGGTTATTATAGCATTGTTGTCTGAGTTATCTCTAACTAGGATCAATTCTTGTCTTGAATTTAGTATAATTTTTTTAAAATCCTCAAAGAAACCCATTAGTGTGCTAAGCTTGATGCAAACATTAAAAAATCCAGTGTTTTCATCTACAACGGTATTTTGAACTTTGGGAGACCATCCCCCATTTTTTAATTTAGTAGATTCGTTCTGATTGAATGATAGATATCCTTTTAGAGTTGAAGTTAAACCTACATTTCTAACTGAATCTATAGTAACACCTTTTAATTGATACCTTATTTCCTTGAAAAGAAATGCTAGTCCATTATTGACAAGGGTGCAAGTTTTAGAGGGTGTTCCGTCAGCCTTTGTTAATTTTCCTTCAATGTAAAGAAAGCTTTCGCAAGGAAGAGTATATTTTTCAATCTCATGAACAGGCATTATTATTTCATCGTTATTATCTAATTTTGTTGGTAAATAGGGTTCATAGCTATGTATTTCTGAATGTGTAATTGAATTATCAATAAAAAGTCTTTCTGTAACATTAAGATAACTCATGGTAAAATTTTAAATCCAAGAGACTTAAGAAATTTTCGATTAGCACTTGTTAACTGTTTGATGTTACCACCTCTACTAAACTTTGAAGATCTATGTTTAACTTTATTATATGTTATTTGTTTTGGTAAATTTAAATGTTTATTAAATAGAATAACCATTTGAATTTAATTTTTTAACATGCAATCTAATTATTACTGTTTCTTTTCTGAAATTAACTAAATCTCCTACTTGGTCTAATATTCTAACAGTTATTTTATCAATAACCTTGACAGTTACAGGAAAGTAAATAATGTTTTGTGGACTTTTAATAATTTTAAATCCTGGTGCAACGTTGGGAAAGAATTGATGAATAATATGAACAGGTCTACCGTTCAGGTACGAACCTTCTGCAATACTACATTCTATATTAAGAGAATTTACTTTTATAATTTCTGCCGGAAAATCTGACTGTCTTTTTTTCTATTTCCAAGAATAGTTTGGTCTTTAAATCCTAGTATTTTACCAATACTTCCTTTTTTAAATTTTATATCGATAGAAGTAACTATTTCAGACTGCAATGTATTATTATTAGCCACTAAGTCAAAATCAAAATCTAATTCTTTAAACCGATTTTTTAAGTATGTATTTATATCACTTATTTCGTAACTACCAGGTGGTATCTCAATAAAACTGTCAAATGCACCATAATAAATCTTGTTATTTTTTTCATCGATGTTAGGAATTGCATTAAAAGTTTCAAAATTTGTCAAACCTATAACATATTCTGAATTTGGGTCCAAATAAATTGGAGGATTAAAATTTGAATGAAGTATAGGTTCATTAGATGAGAGAGCAATCGTTAACGACATAATAATAACAATAACTAATTCGAAATGATAATATCAAAAGGTTTAAGTGTTTTTATAAAGAAATAATAGACATAGTTGCCCACAATTTGAAGAATTGTATGATTGATAGGAATCATGGTTATAAATTACATTATTTTTGCTACCATCGCTAAAAAAATATGTTATTAGTTCTTTGGGAGGTCTTAAATTTCCAAAACTATCAAAATAAATAATATTTTTATTATTTTTTATATAGGCTGTCCAATGTGTCCCTTTACCAGTGCTATTATCTAAATTTATAATTCCAGTTTCAAACTTATTAATGATTTTTGGTAATTTATTTCGCAATAAGACTCCTCGGAAATAGGGAATCTTTAGTTTCTTAATATATTATTTTAAATCAATATTTGAAAGAGGTATGCGTGGTAGCGAATTTATCAGTTTTTTGAAGTTTTTAAGTATAATCCACAACCTGTTTTATAAGGACGTAAATAGAGTCGTTTGCCTATGATTGTTGTTCTATAACCTTATTATGTCTTTTGCTCTTCAAGCTTAAGTGCAGCATTTTTAGCAGCATTTAAAGCTAATGCAATACTTGCAGCGCTTCCTCCAAGCGCTCCTAAAGCTGATAATCCAGCAAACAGTGGAATTAAAGGGTAATAATCCTCCAGTTTTGGAATTGGAATAATCCTATTTTTTGTTTTTTACTTTAAATTTTTTAATAAATGATAAAGCATCGCTGGCAGCACTTTTTAAATTTTTATATTTCCTTCCAAGTATTCCTCTTTTCGCTTTTTGAACAGGTGATTGAAAAGATATTACTCTTGATAATTTATTTTTTCTTTTTCTTAATTTTATTTTTCCTCCGGATTTACGCACTCCCATACCTAGTTTAGATTTTGTTTTCATTATTCCAGTTATTCCCAAAGCAGCTAAACGTTCCCCTAATGTTGAGTCACTAGCATTAAACCTATCAAACGCTTTCTTTGCTAAAATTTGATCAGCAATATTTCGATGTTTTACATCAAGAAATTTATCATAAGCTATATCATGTTTTTAAAGCTTTCGTCTAAAGGATTCTTTCCAACATCCCCTCAAGTCTTTTTTAATTTTTCCTGGACCAAAAAAATTATATACGGAATATGCAATTAAAAGGTAATTTATTAATAATGTATTTAATAACACCTATAATAAGGTCTGTCTATTAATATACTTACATTAATTTATATAAATATATATATATATATATATATATATATATATATATATATATATATATATATATATATATATATATATATATATATATATATATATATATATATATATATATATATATATATATATATATATATATATATATATATATATATATATATATATATATATATATATATATATATATATATATATATATATATATATATATGGAGTTGTTTGGTTCACCGACGTATATCTGAAAGGGGTGATTAATGAGATGGTTTTGAACATATTTAACTATATATAGTATTATACAAAGTGTTACGCATTTCGAGATATCTTGGTTTTTCCGAATTTTATCAATTTGCATAGATCCATATAACTTATAATAAAACTTTTGTCATTTATTTTATCTGATTGAATCTTTTTTTTATTAACTTAAATGCGTATTTCATCGATATAAGATACGTAATGGTATCTACATAATGATTAAAAAAAATTGTGGCTCAGTAGAACTTACAAAACGAGTTACTGAAATATCCAACTTCGAATTTATAAGCGAATAAATTGGAGTGTGTAAATAAGATATTCGTTCAAATATTTCTAAAATCTTCCTTTATGTTTGCCCTGTATATTGATATATCACATTCCATCACAGCAGCTACTTCTTATTTATTTAGTGCGGTTTAGCGATAATATTACAAAAATTTCTATGAAAAAATTAGGGAAAAAATATAGTTTGGTATGTTTGAGGGTTGGAGGGTCTAACTGAAGATTACTTAGCACGAAGCAGTTCTGAATAAACAAAAAAAACACGAAAAGAACGGAATATGGAATACAATTTTATTTTTTAGGATTATTAAAAAAAATATTCTCTTAGAAAAAATGCGTACGACTTAACAAAAAGAAAGGAAAAAATATTTGCAGGTTCTTACGAGGATTACTTTTCATGCTCGAAATGAGAACCACCGTTTCTTATACAACGTCGACATCTTCGTCGCATCTCAGTAGTGGCTACGCCTAACCTCAGTTCCGCCTTCATAATTTCTGCTGCCCCATTAATTTTTTGAATAAGATGTTCTCGATCTCTAATTTCTTCATTGTAAACCAGTTCTTTCATTCTTCCCCAGACATGATAGTCTAGGGGGTCAGGTCTGGTGATCTAGCTGGCCATAATATCGGTCCATTTCGGCCTATCCATCTTTGAGGAAATTGAGTATTAAGAAAATCTCTTACAGTTATGGATAGTGGGCAGGACATCCATCGTTTTGGTATATGATTTGTCCTTTTACATCCAAAGGCACTTCATCCAAAATATCAGGTAAAGTATTTCTTAAGAATTCTAAATAATTTTCACCATTTAAATTATTTGGCAAAAAGTCGGACCGATTAAAACTCTGCCTATTACACCTGCCCACACATTTACATTAAATTTTCGTTGGAACGAAGTTTCTTTCTTCATATGGGGTTTTCTTCTGCCCAGTAATGTAGGTTATGAAAATTAGTTATCCCTTCACGAGAAAAATTTGATTCATCCGTCCACAAAATCCTACGTAAAAATGTTCCATCTTCTATGTCGGCGTTTAAGATGAATCGACAAAAAGTGATTCTTCGAGCAGGATCACCTTCCTCAAGCCCTTGCACGGGGGTGTAGTGGAATGGATGCATTTTTTCACAATGAAGAACTGTCCAAACTTTCCATGTAGATACATGTAGCTGTTCCGCTATTTTCCTAGTGCTAGTGGTGGGATCTCTTTCGAAATTATTTAAAATTTGCAGATCCACTTCAACGTCATGTTGTTGGTTGTTCGCTCTAGGCTCTGTGTGATGTAAATTACCTGTTTCACTTAATCTACGATATGTATTAGCGAAGACAGTCACATGGGGTACTCTTCTTTGAGGAAATCTTTCAGTATAAAATCTCTGAGCAGCAGCTGCGTTGCCGTCGGCTTTACCATACATAAAAATTATATCAGCATATTCAACATTCGAAAAAGCAGCCATTATACCAAAACGTTGAACGGAAAATTCACAAAATAAACAGTATAAAATACCCCAAAGTTGACAACTAATCAAATCGAAAGATGAGTTTGTCCGTCACCGGGCAACGCTACTTGGGAGCAACATCAACAACAAAAAATAAAATGTTGGTAAATGCACTACATCGCTAAACCGCACTAAATAAATAAGAAAGCTGCTGTGATGGAATGTGATATATCAATATACAGGGCAAACATAAAGGAATATTTTAAAATATTTGAACGAATATCTTATTTACACACTCCAATTTATTGCTTATAAATTCGAAGTTGGATATTTCAGTAACTCGTTTTGTAAATTCTACTGAGCCCAATTTTTTTTAATCATTATGTAGATACCATTACGTATCTTATATCGATGAAATACGCATTTAAGTTAATAAAAAAAGTTTCAATCAGATAAAATAAATGACAAAAGTTTTATTATGTTATATGGATCTATGCACCAAATTCGATAAAATTCGGAAAAACCAAGATATCTCGAAATGGTAACACTTTGTATAATATTTATATTATATATTAAATATGTTCAAAACCATCTCAGTAATCACCCCTTTCAGATATACGTCGGTGAACCAAACACCCTGTATATATATATATATATATATATATATATATATATATATATATATATATATATATATATATATATATATATATATATATATATATATATATATATATATATATATATATGTATAGGTGTAAAAAGTATGATGCTCATCATTTTAATGGACGATAGTGGAGCTCAAAACAAGTCGAAAAAGCCAAAAACATATGGGTCAAAAGTTAATCGTTTTCGAATTATGACCTTTCAAAGTTTAAAAAAGTTGGCAACACCGCGCCTGTTTCATAGAATGCGAGTCGCCCGACGAAGATTTTTTGCGATGGTTTTCACATTTACTTTTTTTAAGGAGATGTTCATTTACATACAAATAATAAAAATTACTTCTTGCAATTTATTTTGATATTTAATATGAAATTAAATTTAAGTAAAAAACAACAAATAATTATTGTTTGGTTTTTATTTGTTATTAAAAATAGTTGTACTTATCAAAAAAAGGAAATATAAATTTTAAAAAACAAAAAAATTTTTATGTTTTAAAACAGCACTTTTGTTATTTTGCTTAAAGAATAAGATTTCTCGGTTGCACACATTCCGTTTTTAAAAACTTTGGTACATTTTTTCACTCGTTTGTGGTAAATTTAAAACATTGGATATTTTCCCGATAACAAATTATTATGTTTTAAAACAGCACTTTTTTTTTTTAAAGAATAAAAATTTCTCGGTTGCACACATTCCGTTTTTTAAAAATCTTTTGTACATTTTTCACTACGTTTGGGGTAAATTTAAAACATATCGGCATATTTTTTCGATTTAAAAACAAACAAAACTATCGCTGCCGGCCGGTGAGCAATATTTCAGCTGATTTAACGTCAGACACCAGGATGCTCTGTTGCCAATTGTTTTTTAACTTTTTAACTGGGGGAAAAATTATTCATATTTTTTTTATTTGTAGATTGTAACATTTAAAACTTAGTTTATTTTTTTTAACAAATAAATCTACTGATAAGTGTTTAAGACAAAAGTTTTCAATTCTTAAGATTTTTAGAAATAATTCTTCTTCTGAAGTTCTAACTTTGACATCGTATAGACAAAAATCTGTCAAGTTTAGACACATTTTATGACTTTTGACTTGTTTTGAGCTCTATATCGCCCATTTAAATCGTAACATGATACTTTTTTCACTTCTATATATATATATATATATATATATATATATATATATATATATATATATATATATATATATATATATATATATATATATATATATATATATATATATATATATATATATATATATATATATATATATATTTTTATATAATTTCTTGGACTGTGATTTAATAATATTTTTCGGGGATTTTTTTCTTGGGTTTGCAGTCCTTCAAATTACAATGGAAAAAAAGAAAGTGTTTTTTTTTCCAGAAAAAAGTATTATTTTTTTAATTGTTTTGACGTTTCGGCCGGAAATTCCCTAGCCTTTTTCAAATAGTTGTAGAAGTAGTCTTATAATTAACATTTTTCATTTTACGTACAGGTATATACATCAATAAAAAAATTTCATTTTGAACACATATAAAATAAGAAAACAGATACACGCACGAGCCGAGGAACACGTCACATTTTTTAAAAATTTTGGGTTTTTTATACTGATCTTACTTTGGCAGGAATTTGAAATAAAATTAAAAAAAAATTTTTTTTTTAAATTTTTATATTATAATTTCTAAATATAAAAAAAATATTTATAATAAAATTTTTATTTATTAATTTTTAAAATAATTTAAATTTAAAAATTTAAAATTAAAAAGAAAACAAAATTTTTGGGGGGGCACAAGGGGAAAAAATTTAATTTAAAAAACCCCTTAGTCCAAGAGCCAGCGCCCAAAAAACTGTTTGAATTTACTAAGGCTAATTTTTTTATAGTTTATTAGGATGGTTGCGTACACAAACATACTGCGGTCAGTCAAGCGAACCTGAGAACAGGTGACTCAGGTGCGCTATCAAAGGTGTCGTACCTGCCGGGTAATAAAATGAATTTACTAAGGCTGAAAATTGTTATACAACTTGTATATTGCATATAAATAAAAGTTGTAATGGTCAGTCAGCAGAATATGGGGACAGAGCTGGTCAGTCAGCCGTAATGTATGCGCAAAAAATAAATAATGTGCAATTCATTTACTACACTTCAAAATTTTTTTAGGAGTATTAAATATGATTTTAAACATAAAATAAATAGTCAGTCATCTATTTAACGGGACAAGGCCCGTCAGTCAGCAAGAATAGAAATAAAAATTTTGCGCGCGCGCGCTCGGCGTCGCAGGTAACGGCTTGCTTCTTTTTTTATTATAATCGTTATTTATTGCGTTTAACAGACTAGATTGAATAAAAAAATTTATTAATTATAATTCAATAATATTATAACTTTATTATGTACAAAATATACAAAAATAAAATGAATGCTGTAATGAAACATTAATTATCCGATTCTTCCTCCGACTCATCAAATTCATTGATTTCATCGTAATCGGAAACGTCAATGTCGGTTGTTTCCGATTGAGTTTCTGATCGAGAATCTGAAAAATTAAAATAACTGATGCAATTATATATAATAAATAATAATTATTTTTTACTTTGCCAACTATTATTTGCATACCTGAATTTTCCTCTGGAGGTTGAAGAACGACATCGTTGACCAATTGTGGCAATTGATCGCCTTGAAACCAATCAAATTCATATTTTCCCTCGACTATTTTCCACCCGTGATCGATTGGAGACAGTTCCGTGATAACTTTTGCATAAGCATTGCACCAAATATTTGCTATGTAAGCAGCTCTTAGAAATTGTTGCAACAATTCTGATTGACTTGGCGGCATACTTGATCCATCAACATTTTTTACTTTAATTTTGAACGAATCATTGACGGTACTTGAGCATTTGTATGTTTTTGAAAATAAAACGAACCCTGCTTCGTTCACACATTTCAATTTTTTCATGCCGTATAAGTGGCACACAAATGCTTGAATTTTCTCAAATATCTCACTCCTGTTATTGTATATGTATTCGCGCCAAAATGCACCCATACCACGCCACGCACCCACGCCACGCCATGCGCGCGTTTAAATCTCTGGATGCGTACCGACGCTCTTTATTTTGTTATGTACTATACGATGTCTCAATATAGCTACACTCTATATTTTTTACATTATACGATATTAATAAGTACGATTTTAATTATTTTTAGCATGCACAAAATGTTAATATTAAATTGTATCTTACCGTAATTCTTGTCTGTACTTCTTGCTTAAAGCCGTAAACTTTCTGTAGCAAGCTATATGGTAGCACTCAATTTGTCCGGGACGTGAAGTAAAAGATACATTATCGTGTGCTAATTTATATTTTACCCGAATTTCTAAAATGTCTTTACAATTTTTTAAAGTTTCTTCCGTAAATAATATTAATGGCTGATGCTTCTTGAGGCAGAATACACAAACTTTGTTCATTTTGAGAAACAGATGTTTCACTCACTACAGTTGAACCATTCCCGATGCTATTAGGCAGAAAAACCGTTATATTTTGGAGCAGCAGAGGATTCGGTGGTGGGGACAAAGGTCTATCTATCCCTAATAGAGGTACAATGACCCCCATCTATTGTGTTTACATTCAACCACTTGGGAAATACCTGGCCTTACCTGTTCAAATGGCTTCCAACGCCGAGTGCGCGCGAAATTTTTATTTCTATTTTTGCTGACTGAGGGGGCTTTTAAATAGATGACTGACTATTTTATGATTAAAATAATATTTAATACTCCTAAAAATTTTTGAAGTGTAGTAAATGAATTGCACATTATTTATTTTTTGCACATACATTGCGGCTGACTGACCAGCTCTGTCCCCATATTCTGCTGACTGACCATTACAACTTTTATTTATATGCAATATACAAGTTGTATAACAATTTTCATTTAAATTCATTTCATTACCCCGCAGGTACGAAAAATTTTGATAGCGCACCGAGTCACCTTTTCCCTCAGGTTCGTTTTTGACTGCCCGGGCAGTATGTTTGTGTACGCAACCTTCTAATCAACCAAAAAAAAATTACCCTTAGTAAATTCAAACAGCTTTTTGGGGGGGCCTCCCATCTATCATGTGACCAGTGTTAATATAGTGTTGTGATAAAGCACAAGAGGGAATTGCCCTAGAACAATCACTCCTGTGGAGGTAATTCGCCCTTTTCAGGTTTTTTGGGACGTTTGGCCAACATAGCACATGGAACATCCCATACATGAAATTTTATAAATAATATTACAGGACTCCAAGGTTGAGTTGATTTTTAGCTATTTTAATTTTAAAAGTGTTAAAAATGTTAATTAATTTATAGGTTGCTGTAAAAAAAAAGCTAAAAAAAAAAAAGTTTATGTTTTCCCGGGTGTTTTGAGAAATATGAGGTTCCCTAATATTTAGAGATATTTTTTGGTTTAAAACTGAGCTGAGAATTAAGGGATTGAGGCTGGGAAAGTGGTGTAATAATGTTTTGGGGAATTTTTTATACTGTGTACTGAAAAGAAATTTTTTTTTTAGACTCTCCGGGTAAAATTTAAAATCCATCATAATGCCCTTAAGTAAGTTCAAAGTTTCTTTTCAGTCAGGATGAGTTAATTTGAATGCTAAAATTTTTTTTTCCCAATAATAAGTTGATTTTTGTTTTAAGAGGATGAGGGGATGGAAAAATTTTGAACCTATTGGATCAATAAAAAGGTTTCCCCGTACCAAATGGTTTTAAGAATATTGTCGTTTGTTCTTTTGACTAGCATGTAAAAAAAGGGGGAAAGCTTTGGGTTTTTTTACTGTGAATTGTATGTGTCTGTCATATGAGTTGAAAAGTTCTAGAGCAGTTTCAATTTTTGCCAGAAGGCAGGGCTAAGATAAGATCGTAAATTTTTTTTTTACAAAAGGTTTGTGAAAAGGCATATAATCAAGGCCCCTTTTTAAAAAGGTCGTCCAAAACATAGTTAACAAAAAAAGTAATTATTTTTTTCTTGGTGAAATAACTGTCAACCATTTTATCTCACTCTAACCTTCCACCAAACCAACATCTATCCCTTTTGTTCTACAACAACTCCACCAGTTATCCTTCTATCCTTGTCTCCCAAGACAGGTTAACCTTTTTTTTTTAAAAAAAGACCGTGTTCGCGGGGCCCAACGGAAAAAAAATTTTAAAAAAATAGAAAAGTATTTTTTTTATTTTTTTAAAAAAAACCAAAGGGGGTTTCCTTCCTAGTTTTTTTTTTTAATAATATGGTGTTCTGTCTGTTGGTTTCTTGAATGGGCTTTTCCCCCGGGCATCTTCGAGCTGTTTTACAATTTGTAACCTACTTTGGTAAGGAACTTTGAAATAGAATAGTTAGTTGTTTTTTGTTTTGTTTTGTTATTTGTTTTAAAATTGCTTTTATTTTATCTGAAAACATTTTGTGTCAGTTTATTGGAACTGTATTAGTGTTGTGGTGTATTTGTACTGTTTTTTTACAAAACTTTCTACAAACTTTGTGTTTAAAAAAAACCTGTCCTCCTAAACCAGTTAAAGCAAAAGACACGCTGGCACAAGAAAAGAAATAAGTAAGTAAATCATAACCCCCTTTTTTATAAAATTATATCACGAGCTTTGAAATAAAACATTTATAACGTGATATATCCATATACCTAACCACCCACCATTTTGTGACAGCATTGTACCGAAAAAAATTGTATTTTTTTTGTGTTAGTAGACACCCAAGAAAAAAATTTTTAAAAACTATTTATTGGTTCGCTTTGAAAGCGTTTCATTTTTTCTGACACGTTTCAAAAGGGGGTTTTATATCTATTTTTCGTAACCTCAGGATTAATTTAATTTGTATAAGAAATTAGCGATTAAAATTAGAAAATAGAAAAAGGTAACAATAAGTACCTAAATACCCGAAATGTCAAAACAAAATAAGTCAGTACACTGTCCAAGTCTAGTGTTTCGTGTTGATTACAATAAAATACCTTTTTATTGAAATGAATTGTAACAAAAATTAGTTTCCAAAATGAACCAATAAATAAGGTGTCCTAGTAAAGAAATGTTAATTTTTTGTCATATGTTTCTATTTTATTTTAATTTCAATCATTTTCTTAAGTGTTCTTTGGATTTGTTGGAAAAAAAAAAACAAGATGGCTATGTCACGTTTTTTTTTAAATACAAGGAATGCCAAGTAGTACAACAGGGGGGGATTGGGGTGCGGATGGCATGTGCCATCCACTTCTTGTAGTTCTTCGGCAATGACCTTGGGGAAAACCAGAGCGTTTTTAAGTATTTTTCCAAGAATTAATCTGAAGAAGTATTCTAAGAATTGTAATGATTTAATCGCTTAGTCACGAAGCCGTGGGGGTAGGCTAAAAAAATTTTTTTTAAGAAGTAAAAAAATATTTATTTATTTATAAAAAAAACGAAAAATTTAAAAAAAAAAATTTAAAAAGTAAATGTCAGTAATGCATTTTTATGTATAATTAATGGGGGTTACATCATTACCATCCATGGAATTACTAATTAGGGGGAATTAACTTAAGTGCATTCTTAAAACCACTGAACATAATTGCGCTTGTTAA
>JAHBCN010010550.1:0-31305 GCA_019359885.1 Listronotus oregonensis | reverse complement strand
TTTTTTCACAAAACTAATCTTTTTAAATCTTTATTTTTATCGATGAAGGGCCCAATTAATGGTGGTCAAACCAAGGACTGCTACTGGTATTGCGTACAACCAGCATTCTATCAGTCTGACGTTTCAGGCTGCGTACAACCAATTTTCCGCCATAGAAGAACAACCTCCTGCACGAGACAAATGTAAACACAACAGTTTACTAACTCTCCACTTATTTATTGATAGCTGTTTTCAAAATTAGCAGTTTTGCACATGAGCATCATATAAATTCTAGCATTATTTTTACCTTTAACCAACCTTATGATAAAAAAATTATTATTAACAAAAACCGAAAAAAAAAGAAGTAATCTAAAACTCTATCTTCATTATCTATCGTATTATCGTAATCGTTCCCTTCACTAAGAAAAAAGCACTAGGGGCACTCAGATCTCCAAAGCTCAATGGAGTGGAAATCCTCTTCTGACCAAAAGATGAACTGGGGACCACACCTTAACAAAGTTGTTCAGAAGGCAAAAATCGCCCTCGGGAGATGTCGCAGGCTTTGTGGAAAAAGCTGGGGACTTTGTGAAAAAACCCAAAGATAAACCTGTGGTTGTATAAAATGGTAATAAGACCCATGATAACCTACTTCAAAGTGTGCAAAGGCTAGCATGCGTATGCATCACGGGAGCTATGAGCACAACCCCAACCGCAGCCCTGGAAGTGCTGCTAAACCTGCCGTCATTCCACATTTACATACAGGAAGAAGTAAAGGCGATACTCTATAGACTCAAACGAGGTCAAAGTCCAATTATAGGACAGCAAAGAATCTCAAGATGGAAAATAGAGGAGGACCAAGAGGTCAGCTCATTGTTTGAGATGCCCTTGGACAGGTCACCCCTCGTTTCATCTTCAACAGACACTTTCATATTGTCATACCAGATAGGGAGGACTGAAAAAAGGCCCCCCAATCAAAGCCAATCATATTGGTATACAGATGGCTCTAAGACCAACAAGGAGTAGGAGCTGGCATCTATGGAGACAAGCCTAGAAAGATAACCTTAAGTCTTGTTCAGCAACCCACGGTTTTCCAAGCGAAAATCGCAGCAATAATGCATTGTGCCTTGCTGATTAGGGAAAAAGGGAGTAAAGGAAAACACATCGTCATTTACTCAGACAGCCAAGAGGCCTGAAGGCCATCAGTTCTCCAAAAATTAATTCCAAACTAGTGAGGGACTGTATACAGGCCCTGTATAAAGTCGGCTTGGCAAACAAACTTACGGTAGCCTGGATACGAGGCCACGAGGGCTACCCAGGTAACGAGGAGGCCGAGGACCTTGCCAAAAGAGGATCAGCCATGGAAATGATAGGCCCTGAGCCATTCTGTGGAATCTCGGCAGGCCTCCTTAAAGCATCTATGAAGAGCTGGGTAGATAGAGAGTTTCAAAGCTGGTGGGTACAAACACCAGGACAACGACAGGCAAAGCAGTTCATTAAGACCTGCTCGGCCAAGTTTACCACAGTCGTAAAGTCGTAAGGATAACGGTAGGTCAACTAACAGGACATTGTAAACTCAACAAGCACCTGGAAAGAATAGACCTGGTGGAGCATAGCCTGTGTAGGTTCTGCCAGGAGGCTGAAGAAACAGCAGTACATGTGTGGTGCCCCTACGAAGCACTATGCAGGCTTAGGTTTACTAGGCTTGGTTAGGAAAAGCCAAAACCGGCAAGATATATGGAGTGGCCAGTGTCAAGACTCTGGAGTCTAGTTAAGAAGACGGGCCTGGACTACTCACTCTAAAGAAAAGATAGGAGAAACCACAATAAATCTGGTGAGGTTGCAGTGGTGGAGGTTATTTTTGCCATCTCCGCTCAAATAATCTAATCTAATCTAATCTATGATTTTAATTTAACGCTAAAAATGGGCCCTCGCGCTACGTTTTTGGTTGCGCGCTCGGAGTGCGAACCGATTACGTAAATAATTTTTTCAAGGTATTAAATATTAATTTAAAAAAATTAAAAAATTATGGTGTATTTAAAACACTTCAAAGAATTCACTCCTGTTAAAAATTTTACTTAAAGTTAATTTTTCAACAAGTTAGACTATTGTGTATTAACAAAATTGTTTCTTAAAATTTCGTCTTCATTATACATTGAAAAAAAAATGTTTAAATAATTTTCGTATATTTTTTTTGCTTCGTGGAGCCTTTTTTATATACATACTTAACAAGATCCCGCCAAAAAAGTTAAAAAAAAATTAATGCTTTATTTATAATAATTTTAAAACTTTGACAATATTACTCTGATTTTTTATTTTTTGTCAAAATTTTAAAATGATTATAAACAAAGGATTAAACATTTTAAAATTCTTATGGTGTGACCTTGTTAAGTATGTATATAAGAAGGGCTCAAAGCGAAAAAATTTACGACATTTATTAAAACATTTTTTTAATGTGCAATTAGGACGAAATTTTGAAATAATTCTTTTAATTAACAATTGTCTAACTTGTTGAAAAATTAAATTTGTTAAATTTTCAACTAAAATAAATTCTTTGAAGTGTTCTGAACACCATATTTTTTTTTTTTTTAAATAATATTAAATACCTTAAAAGAATTCTGTAGTGAGACGTACTTGGTCACCCGTAAGGCGACCCTATCTTTCTGAACATGCCGCAGGATCTGTGGCAAATCCTGGGGCATGCAACCAAACTGTGGCATGGTGGCGCAAGGGGCAGCAGCGGCTGACCCAAGCGAAGCTATCTAGCCTACAGAGACAGGCCTGCCTAATGGACGGTGTTGGAGCTGGAATATATTAACAGGGCCGAGGGCACAGTTTTCCTTTAGCCTGGGCACTCTCGCTACCATATTTCAAGCGGAGGTATTTGCTATTGAGATGTGTGCTAAATCGCTGGTTGATCAGCACTGCACACGTAAGACGTAAGTTAAAATATTCTCCGATTGTCAAGCAGCTCTTAAGGCTCTTGAATCCAGCCGGTGCAATTCGAAAACCGTCTGGAATTGCAAGGATGCGCTGACCAAACAGGGTCAAAACAATAAGGTTACATTACTGTGGATACCTAGACACACCGGCCTAGAGGGTAATGAATCCGCAGACCTCCTTGCCAAAAAGGGGGCGGAAACAAAATTCACAGGGCCGGAACCGGTCATCGGTATATTTTATGGAACGGCCGTTCCATAAGATATACCGATGACATATCAGCTTGGACACAATGAGAAAATCTGCGTTACTGGCATGGACTTCCGGGTCTCAGACACTCGAAGGCCTTCATAAGCCCACCGAACCAACATTGTACTGTCAAACTACTGGAACAATCAAAGGTACACTTTAAAACTCTAGTGGGACTGTACAGGGAAACCAGCAGATTGAAATACCACATGCACAAGGTCGGCCTAGCGGAAGACACCGAGTGCCGCATGTGCATGGAGGGGGATGAATCGGCAGAACACATACTGTGTTCGTGCCCAGCAATGGCACGACTAAGATTCGCAATCCTCAGCAATTGTTGCCGGGGAGGTGAAAGATCTCTCCTCCAACAGGATCATCAGATTTATTAGGACCTGGTGGGAGAAATATAAAAGGTGTGAGCCACAATAGACCCATCGCGGTGGAAGGGTGTTATATCCTCTCACTTTAAACCTACCTTACCTACTTGGTTTTGACTCCGAGCGCGCAACCAAAAAGGTCGCGCGAAGGCCCATTTTCACCATTAAATTAAAATTATAAATAATGAAGGTAGAATTCCAGTATTCAGAAGTTTTTTGTCGAAAATTTCCTCCCCTTTAAGAATATTTTTTTAAACTCTTCTCTCACTCACCGTTAAATAATGATGTACTGCATTTAAACTTCGACCTAGTGATCCCATTGCTACATTAACATTATTCTTAGTAAAGTGATTATAAGTTTGTGTATCATCGCAGTATTGAGCTAGGCAACAGTTTTGAATTTTATTTTTTAGGTCATTTATATAAAGTATAAAAAATAAGGGGCCCAAAATGGATCCCTGAGGGACGCCCCTGTTTGATTCGGCCGGCTCTCGTTAGCGACATAAATAAAGAGCACTTAGTTGTTGTTTAGTATTTGTCAAAAAGGTTGTTCGAAATTCTTTTCAATACAGGGCGTAAAAAAGGTGGTCATGAGTGTCACAGCTAGTCCGTCCCTACAGCTGTGAGTAACTCGCAACACTCTTTGATACTAATTTGAAGAGTATTATCTGGTTTTACATTTCATTTAAATAAAATTGGAATATACTTGTTGAGTTAGTATTTGTGTTTAAAAAACTTGATTCCATTGGGGCTCTTTGGTAGTGATGAGCGAGACCGGTCTTGGTCTTGCGGTCTTGGTCTTGCAGCAAGACCAAGAACGAGACCAAGACCAAGACCGCCCTTTCGCTTGCAAGACCAAGACCAAGACCGGGGTATGCAAGACCAAGACCAAGACCAAGAAGTGCAAGACTACGCAAGACCAAGACCGACCTGCAAGACTCTTGCACTTCTGCAACTTTTTTTAAAATATTGTAATATTCAATTTTTATATTTAATATACAGAGGTATTTCATACAGAAATGACAAAAAATGTGGCGAGAACTGCGAAAAAAGCGGTTTTTTAATGAGTAACCGGTTTCTTTAAAAAAATAATAATTAAATGGATTACTTTGTTATTTTATACAGTCCTTTAACAACGATTATGAGTAAATTCAATAACATGTTTCAAAAATAATAGGATTGTGACTCAATGGTCCGACAAAGCACGATATCTCCGAAACCGTTTACGACTGAGAAAAGCTAGGGGTACAAAAGTTATAGAAGAAGAAAATAACTTTTATATTTCCAATTTTTTTTTTTAATTAGCTATTTTGTGATGCCACTTACAGGGTGGATCAAAAATTTTCAAAATCCAGAAAAACATTATTTTTGTTTCACACTGTAAGAAGTGGCATCATTAGATTGCTTTTTAAAACTAAGATATAAATGTAAAAGAGAGGAATTAATACAAAATATATTTTTCATGTCATATAGGAATAATTTTTATACAAATGTATTTTAAATATCACTTCCGGTTTTGATGTAAAAAGCAAAACAATGCTAAAAGAATAATAATGACATCATTTTTATCAAAACCGAAAATTATATTTAAAAACCATCTACGTTGACATTGTTTTTATATGATAGTTTAACAATTTTACAGCATAATATACAGGGTGGTGATTTTTCTAAATGGATTTTTGGTCGTTTTTTTTTTTTGGTTAAAAGCTAAAAATAAGGGAGTTTTCTTCAGTGGCAGTGGATTCTTCGGAAAATTCTGGAATAGAAAAAAAATTCTCATTTTACGCCCTTTTTTCTATAATTTTTTCATACTTCGTTTTTCACCATAATGAACGGGTTTTTGGAGATATCGAGCTAAGTCACAGCATGAGCCACCTTGTATATGCAGAATGTTTATAAAGTATTTGTACGAACTTTGTACGACAAATGTTTGACTAATTTTAAGATAAAAAGTTCATATGAACAGAAAAGATTTCTGAATAACTTTTTTTAAATCAGAAACCAATGTTTACATATTAGAATCATTTTCACGAAAACTTCATATCTGGTTAAAATTAAAAGTATCTTTTTCTGCTTACACAGTACATAGTTTTGTATTTCTTTCAATTTTTTATGTTTCTTAAAAAAAAATAAATAATTCCTATCAGGAAAATGTTTCTAAGTGGCACTAAATGTGTAAATCAGGTTGTGTCTCAATTCAACTAAAAATAGAGCATAAATAAATAAACCTCTACATTTAAAATATTCTTTTTAATCAAATAATTCAAACCTCATCACTGCTCGAAGTTCAAAAAACGCTGAAGGACTTTCCCACAACTAAGCCAGCGTACGGCAGTATGATAAGGTAAGTCAGTTTCTCCAATCTCTTCAATAAATCGTCGGAATTGTCGGTGATTCAGCCCAAAAGATCTGATAAAATTAACAGTTGATATGACTGGTTTCAGAACGTCAGACATATCCAAACATTTTCCGCACAAAGACTGTTGGGGAATGATACAATGTAAGACTAATGGTTTTGAACCACCGTCATTTTTTACAGCCTTTGACACAAGAGCGACCACTCCTTTATCTTTCCCACTCATGTTTTTGCCTCCATCAGTTGTAATACATTTCAAGTTTTTCTATCGAAGGTTCTTTTGATTAATGGCCATTTCAACTCCTTTAAAAATATCTGTACCAGTTTTTCGTGCACTTCATAGCTTTTATCTACTCCTCGAATATAAATCAACACCTGAGCAGTATCTGACACATCCGTTGACTCATCCAAGGCCAAAGAAAACCACTCAAAATGTCCATTTTTGTCGAACAGTTGAGAGGATATATTTTCAGCGATGTGTTCTACCCTTCGAGCCACAGTGTTTGCTGACATACTGACAGTTTTTAATAAATTTACCTTTTAGGGCACATTTCTTCGGCTACTGCAATTTGCATTCTTTGATCATTTCTCCATCGGTGAATGGTTTTCCACGTTTTGCAATTTCAAGAGCACACGAAAGCTGGCACGAATGCAGCCTCTTGTTCAGTTTTGAGTTTTGTAAATGAAGATTGCTGCGATTTCAATCCGCGCTGCATAGCTTCGAATTTTTCTGTCGCAACTTCCTGTAGATTTTGAGTAATTTTGAAAATGTTTTGTTTCATAATGACGTTTAATGTTATATTCTTTGAGAACGGCTATGCTTTCATTGCAAATCAAACATAGCGCCTTGTTACTGGACTCAATTACAAAATACTGAATGTTCCACTGATCTTTGAATTTTTTGCATTCACTATCAATTTTTCGCTTCTTTTCCATACTACTAATTCACACACAAAAGCAACAATTCAAATCAAAATACTGTTATAAAGATGTCTTAAACTTAAACACGCACAAACACGTTTTAAGGAGGTATGCAATATTTTATTCTGGAATAGAAAAAAATTCTCATTTTACGCCCTTTTTTCTCTAATTTTTTCATATTTCGTTTTCACCATAATGGACGGGTTTTTGGAGATAACTAGCTAAGTCACAGCATTGAGCTACCTTGTATATGCAGAATGTTTATAAAGTATTTGTACGAACTTTGTACGACAAATGTTTGACTAATTTTAAGATAAAAAGTTCATATGAACAGAAAAGATTTCTGAATAACTTTTTTTAAATCAGAAACCAATGTTTACATATTAGAATCATTTTCACGAAAACTTCATATCTGGTTAAAATTAAAAGTATCTTTTTCTGCTTACACAGTACGTAGTTTTGTATTTCTTTAAATTTTTTATGTTTCTTAAAAAAAATAAATAATTCCTATCAGGAAAATGTTTCTAAGTGGCACTAAATGTGTAAATCAGGTTGTGTCTCAATTCAACTAAAAATAGAGCATAAATAAATAAACCTCTACATTTAAAATATGCTTTTTAATCAAATAATTCAAACCTTTGTGTAGGAGTAAAATTGGCATATTTTATAATTTTAATGCAGAAAGTATAGTTTCCTCGTTATTTATTTTTAAGTATTAAAAAAATATATTTTATTCAATATTACCTAGTTTAAATTTTTACTACCAAAAAAAGCAAGACCAGCAAGACTCTTGCAGCAAGACCAAGACCGAGTGGTGCAAGACCAATACCAAGACCAAGACCTTCCTTTGGCTTGCAAGACCAAGACCAAGACCAAGACCAGGCTTGCAAGACCAAGATCAAGACCAAGACTAGCTCAGTCTTGGTATTGGTCTTGCTTTGCTCATCACTACTCTTTGGGAGCTAATATTTGCAAAAAGGAGGCTTATACGAAAAAAGTTTATATAAACTTGTGCTATTCTTTTCACGTGTGGTTTTCATATCCGGGACGTTTCCCACATATTCCCGGATAACCTGTATTTACTTAGGCATGACTTTTTTATACGTATTTAACACTTAATCGTCAAGAAAACCACAAATCAATAAAATAAAAAATAAACGATTAATATAGGAAAGTCGTACCGATAAATATGACACAGCAAAATAAACCTGTTACCAAACAAATACGTGAATCAAATGTAATCAAACATTGGCTTTAAAAAAATGAATGGTTATAAAGAATTGACTTACTCTTTACAACCGATGAATGAGGTCAAATTAACTACACTTTTAGAATTTCGTTAGCGATGATTCAAAGCCAAACGTTCGCGATGCGTTTCGACATGTTGCACAAGGTCGTTCGGTATTTTGGTATTTTGTTCCTGCCTGATATTCAAATCCGGTACCGAAATCAATAACTGTAAAGAAGATAATATACAGGGTGTTCGGCACATGAGTAGACATACGTAAATCCAAAATATGTGGGGCCGTCTGCTATGTGGTCCACCCAGATATTTTGACCTTTGAAATTTGAAAATTTTTAATTTTCAAATTTTAAACTGAAATAACTTTTTGAAAAATCATGAAGCTCACACCATTTTTATTTTATTTTAATCTAGACTAATACTAGAATCATACAAATTTAATAATTGGGGCCACGGACGAAGCTATAGCTTTGACAAGGGAGGGGTCCCCAAAGAGGAAATTGATGTTCTACTAGTTGCCAAGGCTAGTAAGATACTCAATCTTAATCCATTCCTAGATGCTGATGGGATTCTTCGTGTTGGGGAAGGCTGCAGAAATCGCATCTGTCATTTAACTTCAAACACCCTGCGATTTTGCATTCTCATAGTCACCTTAGGAAATTGGTTATTAATGATGCTCATTGGAAAACCCTACACGGCGGAAACCAGCTAACATTAGCATACATTCGGCAAATGTACTGGATCGTCAATGGAAAAATAACTAACATTGGAAAATGCATAAAGTGTATTCGATTCAAGGCCCAGACAGCCGAGCAATTAATGGGACCCGACAGCACGAGTTACACCATCACAACCATTTTCGCACTCGGGAGTTGACTAGCTGGACCATTACAAATCAAGACGTCAAGGGCAGTGACAATAAAGTTACGAAGGTCCCATTGTCTTTTGACAAAAGTTCATTGGGCTTTGGTCTCTCTTTCTTAGAAAAAAATTCAAAAGAGATACCTGATTTGTTCGTTTTATTCTCTTTAAAGTGACACTTCTTTCTGTTGGCCCGTTAGAGCCCCGGTCGTCGTACTTGCCGTCCAAAAAACCCAGGGTAAAATTATATGGGCCCCTTGTTAAAATTTTTCTTAAGCGAAAAAAATTAATTAGTTTAGTAATTTTTAAATTTTATTTATAAAAAAACTATATAATTTTACTTAAATATAATAAAACGTAACATTAATTAAAGAAAAAAAGAGTTTTTAAAAACAAAACACACCTTTAAATTTGAAGCTATTAATCAATTTGAAGAGAAAGCTCGGGAAAAAAACTTTTAATAGTTTTAATTTATTTTTATTTGTTAATCTCTAGTTTTATATCTGTTGTTAAAGTTAGTGTTTGTGTTTTGTAAATTAAATATCTTTTTTATATTCAAAATTCAAAGTTTTTTTCCGTTACTTAATTTGTTTTAATGGTATTTTGATATTTTGCATTTTTAGGGTCCTTGCTCAAGTTGCGGGGGCCAATTTTGTAATTACACCACTTCTAAGCACCTATCGTTTTCTACAATCGGCGCGGTGCTGTAATTTTTTCTGTTGGACAAGTAAGATGGATATGAATGGGGGGGGGGTCCGGACCCCCTAAACCTTCCCTTATATACGTCCGTGATTGGGGCAATGACAGCTACAAAAAAAGGAAGGCTCCCAAACCACAAAAAGAGGTAAAAAATAATATTCTTATTTCTACTGTAGTTACTCCTAGCAACATCTCTTCTTTTATAATTTTAAATGCAGCATTTATGCGATTTATTAAATCATCACGATTTTCTACTACGCTGACGTAGACTAATTCCTTGGCTCCTTCCCAAACGTGAAAATCGAGCGAGGTGAGGTCTGGCGACCGTGGCGGCCAGAGAATTTGACCACCGCGGCCAATCCATGAGTTAGAGAAAGCATTGTCTAACTGCTGCCTTACACCAACACTAAAGTGTGCCGGGCAGCCGTCATGCTGAAAGATGATGGGCCTGTTTTCTTGAATTACCTCTTCTAGTAATTTGGGTAGATTATTTAATAAAAATTCTAGGTAATTGATGTTATCAGGTAAATAATGGGGCCAGATTGGCCTATTTCCAATCAGACCAGCCTAAACGTTAACTCTAAATCTTCTTTAAAACCCTCTGTGCGTCTTTACGGAGGGTTTTCATTTTTTTCTGATTATTGTTTTTTTTTATCTTTATGACAGCCGAAAGGTTATTATATATGTAAAATTATATCCTACGGATTATATATACATATAAGACCTAAGTACCAAAGTACCATGAGTGCCGGGTTTTCCGGTGTTTAACCCATTTCTTCCCAGTTGTTCCGTCAACGTTGTCCAAGCACTGAAACATGCAAATATTGCAATTCACAGCCCCTTTAGACAACGCGGTAGAGCCACCACGGACGTTTTTTTTTAAATAACTACTCTTTAAAGGGTGTCTCTCCGGCACTGGGAATCGAACCCGAATCGACGGCCCGCGGTCCGAAACCGACCACTACGCTACCGGAGACACACATTACTATTGACGCACATTATGGTAGTTTACTGGTTTTTAGCAAAATTTGGATTTCGTAAATATGCCCACCTTGATAAACTTGACAAACAACTCTTGCTCTTTTTAAGCAAATTTTGGTTATTGCATATCGTTCGAAATGACATGAATTGAACATGTTTTTGACTAATTAGAAATACTTGATTATTTCTAGTTTTTTTTTAATGCAATGCAAAGTTGGCTCTTGGAATTATTTTTTTGTGGTTTGAGGACCCGTATTTTTCTTTGTAGCTGTCATGGGCCCCAATTATTTAATTTGTATGAATCTAGACTAATAGATTAAAATAAAGTAAAAAAGGTTGTAAGTTTAAATTTTTTAAAAAGTTATTTCAGTTTAAAATTCGAAAATTAAAAATTAAAAAAAAAATCTAAAAAAAATTTTTGGGGCCCAAAGGGCAAAATATCTGGGTGGAACATAGCAAACGGCCCCACCTATCTCAGATTTACGTATGTCTATCAGGTCGAAATGATAAGAGAATTATCCCCCTTTTGTTAAAATATTTGCTTATCGATTATAGATACAGGTTTTGCTTGCTTGCCCTACTTAAAATGGCTCGGGCTTCCCCAGGGCCCCTTTTTTCTGCACTTTTTCCCGCCATAAAAATCTAAACATTAATAAAAACTCCCCCAAAATTTTCTTCAGACACATCTAGGCACTCGAAACCTTTTTCCCCTTTTTAAAAATTTCCCGGATATGTCAAAACACTGTCCCCTTTTTTAAAGGGTATAACCAAGTCCGGGTAAGTTTTAAAAAAATTTTTTTTTATTTATGTTTTCCTATTATTATTTCTAAATCTTTAAAACAAATATGTTTGATGAAAAAACCTCATCCACCTAGGGCATTAAAGCGGGCATTATGATAATCCCCGCTTATAAAATTGGAAATTTTTTTTTTTTAAAACAATTTTATTTCTCTCACAAAAAAGATCAATTTTAAATAAAAAATTTTTTTTTCTTTAAACAATACTAAAAATTAAACTTTATTTCCAAAATAAAAATTACAATTTTGAAATGCCCGGAAAATTGTGCCCCCACATAGAATGGTCGGTTTTTTTTGTGAGGAGCAGCGGTGGTAGCACTAACGTTTTTTTTGTATAGAAGAACAGTCCTTAAAAAAAATTTTCAATATTGATACGGGAATTAACCTCGGAAAATTAAAATAATTGGAATCATTTTGGCTACTTTTTTTGGTTTTAAAAAACCTTTTTTATTCCCCTTAAAACTACTAAAATTTTCCCCTTTCCCCCATTTTTTTTTAATTTAAAAAACCCCACCCCTCAACAATAAAGTTGACAGTCGAGCAAAATTGGCCGGTGTAATTTTTTTTTTAAAAAATTTTTAAAATTTTTTGGATCAATGTTGGGACCCCCCTATGGTTTTTTTTAATGGGTTTTACTTACATCCCCCCTTTCTTATAAGAAAGAAGCCCTTTTTTTCCCCAGCTGGTCTAAGTTTTATTTTTTTTTTAAAATTTTTCCCCTAAATCTTTTAAGATAGAAAAATTTTGGGAATTGGGTTTTTATTTTTTGTTTTCCTTAACAAACTGTTCCCCTATCTTCAATGCATCAATGGCCCTTTCCCAAACTCACCCCGTTTTAAAAACCCCAAAAAACCCCTTCCCAAAATATAAAGGTAAAGTAAATACCCGGGGCCTTTTTAATTTTTAATATTTGTTCTCCTTAAAAAATTTAGACTTTTTGGGGGGCGTATCCCGACAATTTTTAAAAAAAAATGAGACGATGGTATTGGAAGCATATTTTCATGACCATCAACGTAGACCTTGGGTTTTGGAAATTTTAGAGGGTTGGTTTTTTTTTCCACAAAAAAAAATAAAGTTTGTTAAACATATGTATTAAAAAAAAACAATAACTTACCAGTTCCGGGGAAAAACCTTTAAAAAATTTTTTGGTTATTTGAAGAATTGCGTTCGCTCTTTCCAAAACCAAATATGCCATACTCCGACCTGTTCCCCCTTTTTAACGGAAAAATTTTTCCTTTTATGCCTTTTCTCTTATATTTTTTTGGAATTTTTCCATTTTGAGCAAATCTTTTAAAAAAAAAATCCAACTGACAACTGAAAAAAACATCGTCAAACTTAACACCAGCATTATCTACTTAAAAAGGTACAGGTGCAACTTTTTTTTTATTTTGGGGGAATAAAAATGTAATTTTCTTAAAAAACTTTTTTAAAACATAAAGCATTTAAATTTATGGCTAAACCCATCAGGTCAAATTTTTTGGGGAACCCTTCGGTTTTGGCCCGGTTAACCCCAGAATTACATAAATAGCTATTATGTAACGACAGAATTATTATATGAGCGTTGTTGATATATTTAAGTTTTTACTTTAAAAATGACTTTTGCAGGTCCTAAATTTAATAGTAATTTTTGTTATAAGAAAAATTTAATTATTTAATTTGAGTTAGATTTATTTTAAAAGGTTTGAAATTTATTACAACATTTTGATAAATTATTATACAGAGTGTTTAAAAAATAAGATTAAAAATAAAACTGCAAAAATTGCCAAAAATAATTTCTTCTTTAATGAAATTAAAATTAAGCATTAAAGATATTTGTATTACTTTGTCTATTGTTGTGGTATTAAATTAGAAAATAGAAAAAGGTAACAATAAATACCTGAAATGTCAAAGCACAATGAGTCAATATTTTGTCAATATCTAGCAGTTGATTAAAATAAAGTATTCTTTGGAAAAGATATTTTAGATTATAACATTGTTTTACGTAAAAAAAACTTGCCGAAAATATCTTGCCAAATAAAATTAAAGTATTTATTAAACAAAATTTTAAATTTCAATAGTAGGGGATCCGAATTGAAGGCAACCTTCACCCATCTATAAACCCGATAAAAATTATTTTTTATCAACTATAGTATGTAAATAAATGTATTGCGAATTGAAAAAAATGTGTAACTCCCTGTATAATGACAATTTTTTGTTAATCTACATGAAAGTTCTTATTTTTTTTACTTTCATTAATAAAAAACTAATAATTTCTTTACTTTTAAATTACATAAATTTCCAGAGACTTTATTTATGAAATTGAAGAACAGTTTTTAGTGGTATATTTGAATTTGTCTCCATTTTATTTAAAAATAATTAGAGTAAAAATCTAGTTTAAAAAATGTGAAAGGATAAAGCTACGTTTGCTACTGTACGAATGTATAACCGACATAATTTTTAAAAACTCGAAAATGCATAAAGCCATAAAATATACGGAAAAAATATCAGTGCAAACCTAGTATGGTTTTGTTAATAATAAGATTATTATTAGACCTATTTTTCCAATAGTAATTTAACCGGCCAAAGATACCTATAACTCCTTCGAAGAGAAATTAATAACGACCTGGATGAACTACAAACGAAACAATATAAAAATATTATATAGCAGCAGGATGAAGCTCCACCTCACGCAGTTTGAGATGATAACAACTTTTTTAACCAGCGGTACCCCAAGTCGATTGACCGCAATGAAACCATCAGATGGCCACTAGATATTAGAATAATGGACATTTTTTAGTAAAGACATTTTAAAACTGTTGCATATCGTAGGAGAAACAGGAACGGTGACGAATGAAGAAACCAAATTATTCATTAAACTAACCTAATAAACAGGAAAAATTATATTATTACGGCAAGTCTTAAAAAATTGTGAGGCGTAGAATTTTCCACTGATAAATGTAGAAATGCAGGTACTCAACAAAATTTATAATACATTTTTTTTAAATAAACATGATCTTTAACACGTTTATCTTTTCTATAAATATTAGTAATCAATGCTGTTGCAAAATACCGTTGTTTACGTCTAGATTAATGAAATTTAAATTTTTTAAATTAAAATAAGTATAGCCCGCAGATTGCATGCTAGATGTCAAATTTTGAACACCTACTGAGAATAATAAATGGGTTAAATTATACGTTTGACGTTATAAATAATAATGGGAATTAAAATATTATTAAAGAAATTGATTTAAAAAATTCATGTTGGGACTCGCCAAAAATTCCTATTTGAATATATTATATCTTTACAAAAAAACCCCTTTATTCCTGGTTCCGAAGTGAGCTCAGCTTATTTCCCCCCCAGAAACTGACAGAAAACCCCCAAAAAATACCCAAAAAATCAAGTTATTATATCTGCATAAAAAGACAGCCAGGCGTCCCCCACTGCAAACCCTAAGGTAACGTCCGGCTGACATGGGAATCCAAAGAACTGGAGGTCCTGGGAGAACAAAACAGGGTAACTCTCCGGGGCCAGGTTCTCGGAATAGAAGGCAACGTAAAAGGGATGAGCTAGCAGAAAGGATCACCCCACCATTTTTTCCCGAATGTTCTCTTGGGTTCGTTGGGTTTAAATTACACTAATTTTTTTTTTTTCCCCAAAAACCTCCCCAAAAAATTTTCAATAGCTCACCTACTAGCCCCAGAGGGGGAACAATTTTGAGAAAATTTGGGGAAATTTGAAAATTTTTTTATTGCCCGAAGGTCCCTAAATTTAAAAATCAGAAAAGTGCCTCAAAACCTACCAAAATTGTTTCATCTCCCCCTATAGTGGTATAATGATAACTTTATTTAGGTCTTTATCGTTTAGCAACATAAGGATTTACGTTCTTGTTAAGATATAGATAATAATGTTAAGATCTAATGCGACGAGGCAGGCAAACAAACACATATGGAAATGCACGATTTTTGAAGCAAGGTGTCTAGTCGTGGCAGTGCAACCTTTCTCTTTCATTTGATATTAATATATAGTACAATATTTCTGCAGTGGAAAAAAAAATTTAAAAAAAATATATTGGTTTTTTAAAAAAATTAAAATATAATGCTGTTCTATGTGGAAAAAATATAGGGTTATCCCTGCTGATTCCTTATTTCCAACCAAGGATAAAATAGTTTCTGCTTTAAAATCTATGCAACTTTTCAATACAGGATGAGACGAGTAATGAAAGAAAAATGATATTTTTCCGCAGCTAAAAAGTGACTTAGATAACTGTGTTTATTTTTTTAATGCAACTGGATGAATCAACAAATGGGTTGACACCTTCCGATGGCCTTATTCGTCGGATGGTTTTTTTGTGATTTAACAATTAAAGAAGATCTTTTGAAGTTTATTCCACTAAAGAACATTATACTGGACTGGATTTGTTTTCTTTTTAAAAGATCTTATTTCATCTGAGAAAATTTCAATATCGGGAAAAGGGTTGACCCCGATGGTGCTCCAACTATGGGGGTTTTTTCTAAGGATCTGGGTTTCGCTATGTCGTAATGATGAAAGTTTTCCACAATTTCTCAGTTACCACTGGATTATACATCAGCAAGCATTTTGGGAAATTTTTTTTAAATTAAAACAACGTTATAAAAAGGTGGTAAAAATTGTGAACAAGGTTAGAGCTCAAGCGTTATAAAAACTTTCCCAAACCCCCTTTAAATTGACTTTCAATACGGAAAGCTACTTTTCCTCTAAAGTTCGATGGTTGAGCAGAGGACAGTCTAACCCCTTTAAAGTCCTGTCTGCCATAGTTCAGTTTTTAAACGGGGCAATGAACTGATTCCGGAACTGGAAAATTAAATCGGGTTAAAAATTTGGTTTTTTTTTGGACATTGCAGAAAATTTAATGAGCTTAACTTGCAGCAAGGGGAGAAACAAAAACAGCTGAAATAATTTCTGATATTAATGCATTTATCAAATATCTTGGGGTTTTGGGAACAAAACCTAAAAACCCGACACCAATAATTTTCCTTTTTTTTCAGGAAAGATATCCTAAAATTTATTAGAACTCTATGACAGTAAATACCATATGGAAATAGTCTCTAACTTGAAGAAAAATTAAAAAAAAACATTTCCGGGGTTTTAATAAAATTGTTTTGTGCAAATTTTTTGTTTCATTGGAAATCGATATAAAAATAGTTTGCAACTTGTGTTATTAAGAACTTTGGGAAGACATACTGAAAAAGAAATGGTATTTATCCTTCCCCAAAAAGACAGTTTTTTTAATCGGTAGTCTCAAATTTAAAATGTAACTGGGCTTTAGTAATTAAAGACAAATATTCAGTTCAATGCCTTTTTTGCCTTGAAAGTTAAAGCGTTATTTGTTAAAAAAAATTTTGGGGGGAAATTTTTTTCTCCAAAAAAAAAATATAATTAAGAACAAAAAACCCCCGACTTACGATGTTTGGATAACTGTTTTTAATTGCTGAAAAAAAACTATGCTTCAAACATTTAAAAAATTTTCTGAGACTAAATGTCAACCCCTTTTAAAAATTTTTTTTATCCCCACATGTTTTGCTTAAAATAGTGCATTACTTTTTTTTTAAAAGTTTTTTATTTTTTTCAAATCGTATGTGACATGCCTTTGTGGCCGCGAAAAATTTTTTTTGGTATGATTGGTAGAAAAAAAATATGAATTTTTTTTAAGTTATGTAATAGAATAGGTATTTTGGTACTATAAGTCAATAGTTTACTAGGACGTATTAGTGTACTCTACGTCAGATATCCTGTGTATTATTTATTTTAGGTGGGGTTTACGTAGGTAGCTCACTCTTTTTCCCCAAAATTAAAAAAAAAAGCAAAACCCCAAAAAAAAGGTTGGAAAACCACTGTTCTTAATAAAAAAAATAAATATTATTTTTCAATAATGCTTGTATAAACTGAAAGCTTACTGCTTCCCCCCCAACAGGGGGAAGATATAATGAAAAATAAAAATTTTTTTAGATTTCGATGCCTTTTTTTTAAAAACAAAAAAAAAAAAGATATCAAATGTGGTATTTTGTTAAAGCTTCTTGAAATCTTTTTTAGTCCCTTAGAAAATGTGGGGAATTTTTTTAAAAAAAATACTGGTTTACTATTAAACTTAAAAGCGGGATTGTAAATTTTTCGTCTTTTAAACAAAAAAAAGGGGTAAAAATGCTACTAATTTCCCCAAGAAAATAAAAATGAAGAAACTTTGTATTTCGTGACCAACCAATAAAAAAAATTACAAAAAAGGCCTTTTTAATTTGGGGGAAACCGTATATTTTTTTTCATATTGAAGTATATTACAAGTATATCCCCCAAAGACAAAAAAGGGTTTTGGGGGGTTTTTAAGCTTATGCACCAAACCTGGTGTTTAAAAAAGGCATTAGGCCAGTGGTATTTTAAAAACTAGAACAATTTTAATGAACTTGAAAGCTCTTGATTTTCCCAAAAATTTTTTAAACATCATGTAAACAATTTGAATTTTAAAAATTTTCTAATTTACATTTTTAAATTTTTTCTTTTTTATCTTAAAAACGCTGCCCCAAACCCCCCACAAATTTTATCAAATCTAATACTCTTTCTTTATTCTGGATTTTATTGGATACGGGGAAAAAAAAAAAAAGGGGTGTACAATGACAAAAAGACCGAACAAATTTTTAAAAAAAAATTATTTTTGCCTTACTTTGGTGTAGTATTTTTCTGTTTTTAATAAAATGGAAAATAAGACAATTGCCTTGCAGCAACGCGATAAACAGAGCAGGAAAATGGAAAATAATATAAAAAGGGCTGCGGTTACCTTAACGACATTTTTATACTTATTATTAATACGCCAAATTTTTAATATTATGGGTATAAAATTTGGGTTTGGGAAAATTTTGGGGGCAGCTGCTTTTTTTTATTTGTCTTTTTTAAACCCTTTTTTAAAACACGTTAATATCGTACAAAAAGACTACAATCGTATTGAACTCTGTTAAAATCGCCTAAAACACAAGATTGATTTTTGGTGTTCAATTGAATCTTTTAGGTACTCAATCGGAAACACGTATATAGTATTTTTTTTTAAAGAATTAAGTTTAATCTGGGTGTTATGTAAAATACGACGTGATAGGAAAAATACTTTAAACAAACAATTTATTTATACACCTTTACTACAATAAAGTCATAAATTAAGTAAATATTATTTAATCAATTAATAAACATCTACTCAGAATGCAGTTTGTTGTTATTTACTTTATTAGTCATCTAAAAAAACAATTGAATAAGTACCCATTTTAAAGATTTGATGATTTTTTTTTTTTTAAAATAATTAAATTAAAGAAAACATTATGTAAAAACACATATAAACCATAAACAGCATGGTTCAAGTATCATTTTTGTGTATTAAAATGTTTTCCCAAACTGTGTCCAAAAAACCTTGTATCAAAGAATGGGGAAAAAAAAAAATTACCTTAAAAAAATTTTTTTATTAAAAAAAAAAAAGCTATAGTGTCATTTTGAGCCGGTTATACTATTTTAAATAAAAACTATTTAAAATTCTTGTCGTTTTTAACAATAAAAAAAACGACATAAAAAAATTTTGTCCTTTTATGTATATTTTTCTCCACTTTTGGGGTTTTGAGTTCAGTGTCAAATTAATATAATTTATTACTTTTGTTTCCGTTTACTTTTTAAAGGAATCATTAATAAACTTTTTTTTTTATCTTCAATAATCTAGGAAAATAGACTTTTTTGGGAAAAAAATTTTTATTTGGGGGATATGTAAAGAGTGTTTACAATAAAAATGTCCACACTACGAAAATTTTGTCTACTCCCCAATAAAACAAATTGGATACAGTGGTTACAATAGGCAAAAATTTTACTTAATTAAATTTAGGATTCTTTTTTTTTTAGTAAAAAAAAATGCACAGGGTGTCCGGTTTAAATGTAGCCGCCCATTAACTTTTTTTTTTTTACATTTGGGAAAAATGAGTTCAGGTTAAATGTTTAACTTTTTGAAATAATTTTTTTATTCTCCCTTCAAAACATTTTTTTTGTGGATAATTCCAATTTTAATAGTTATATTACAAAATGCAAAAAACTGTAAACTTTATCACTATTACCCATACTACGTTTGTTGATTTTAATTTTAAATTTTTAAAATTTGGAAAAAATTTTTAATAGTTTTAAATAAAGATCTTTCTTTATTTATTTTTAAATTTTTTTTATTGATGTTCCCTATGAGCCCTTTTTGATTATAATTTTTTTTCCAACATAAAACTTATAAAATGTCTTTTTTTTTTTAAGAATAACCCATAGTTTTTTAAATAATATATATATATATATATTATATATATATATATATATATATATATATATATATATATATATATATATATATATATATATATATATATATATATATATATATATATATATATATATATATATTTATATATTTTTTATTATATATATATATATATATATATATATATATATATATATATATATATATATATATATATATATATATATATATATATATATATATATATATATATATATATATATATATATATATATATATATTTTTGTCCCAATTAATTGGACATAGGTTAATGTAGGATACCTGACATGAAAATAAAGCGTTTGAGCTCAATATCGCTTAGAAAAATTTTTTGGTTTTCGTTCTACAGGGTGTTAAAACTAATTTTATACCGAACATTTATTAAAATATCTCGGAATCCACTGGACAGATTAAAGTGAAATTTGGTGTACTCTTTTATTTGGGATGAGGAACACGAATATGATATCTATTTGGCCATTGCCACTAGATGGCCCCCATCAACAACATGGTAATTAAAATGGTCATAACTTTTTTGACCTCCCTGTACGCACATTTGCAGTGAAAATAATAAAACATCATTTAATTTTGGTCAGAAAAAGGTATACTACTTTGATCTCCAAAAAGTAGACCGTTTTCAAATAAACCTTTTTTTTTTTTTAAGTTGGGCAGAACAAATTATTATCGGAGATTTGCAAAGTACTTTGCCTAGGATGAAAACATTATAACTCGACCTGTCAAGGTAAATATTAATAATAAGTCTTTAATTTGGCTATAGTTCGTGTTCTTGTTGTGTTTTTTCGGGATATGGATTGTATGCCCAAGAAAATTTTTGTAGTCGAAGAGCAGCGCAGCTTCTTTAGATTGTTCCAAAAAGAAGGCGCCAAATCATCAAACATTTAAACATTTCGACAGATTAGGCGAAACGGGCTCATTTTGTTCAAAGAACGTCAATACGGGAAACCGGGTAATTGGAGTGGATATGGAAGTAAACTATATATATATATATATATATATATATATATATATATATATATATATATATATATATATATATATATATATATATATATATATATATATATATATATATATATATATATATATATATATATATATATATATATATATATATATATATATATTTCAGAATCGTCGTAACAATCTTAATAATATAGTGAACAAGGCGGATGAGTGGATCTAGTTTCCGTCGATTAAAAATGCAATTATGGAAGCCAAAGTGTCAATTAAAAAGCCTTGTCTATTTGGGAATGAACATGTAAACCGAACAAAATTTGCTAGTATTTATGTTCAAGTCATATGTGATCAAAATTACGTTTCAACTAAACGTACACCACTATAATAAACGTATTATTATTTTTTGTAACTGCAAGTTGCAAGTTATTCAATGGCAACGTACATACTAACCTAACATGCGCGTGTCGATTAAAAAAATTCCTTTTTCTTCTTCTTGCAAGGATTTGCTTGCAAGGAAACGAAAAAGATTATGAATATGAAATAAAATAGAACCTTTTCTTCTACCTTTCCCTTGTGAGATCTACCTGTTACTTTTAGCTTTACCTTTGAAGCAAATACTTAATTTTTATAAATATGGCCTGATGATAAGGCTTATAGTGTTTTGCATTTTGCGATGTAACCATTAAAGTCAGACATAGGGTATGGTGCATAAAAAACAATAGGGGACTCATTTAAAATAAGTTAGTAGGACCACGTCAGACTAGACACTAATGGGTGAAAGGAAGTTTTAATTTTTTTAACCTAAACTTTAGATTAAAATTGTTTTTATCTACGTCAAATAAACAAGTTAATGAGTTTATATTTTAAACCCCCAAACTTATTTTAAATTTTTTTTGGTTTCGTCAAAAAAAAACAGTTTAAAAGGGTTCTTTTTTTTTAAAAACTTTCTGATTGGTCAACGTCATCGCCCCGCTTTTGTTCTAAATATATTAATTAGTACAGTTATTCAACTGTGAAATGATTATTTAGACCAGCGGTTTTCAACCTTTTCCCAAGTCAGTACCCCTTGAGTATCATTTTCCTTGATTGTACCTTTTAACTATAAAGGCTATTATTTTTTTAATTAAAAAATTCTCAATAGTATATTTTTGTAGTAATTCTAATATATTCTATAAAATAAGAAAAGAAAATAAAATGGGTATTTCCTGTGAGTAAACAAAACAAGAACTTATTAAAGTTTGTTCTGGTTAGTTCTGGACCAGGAAAATTACAGCAATTTAGGTTAAAATAAATCGATATTGCCAACAACTCGGATCGGGATGCGGTTTTCGACATCTTACTCTGGAAAATATCAGGAATTCATTGTATATATGCAAGGGAGCTGGACGACCCAAAATGCATCTTGGGTGCATAAAGTGCATCCCCAAAATTTCATAATTCTAATAAACTGTAAATATAATGTAAAATAACGTAAAAATTACTCCCGGGGGGTTTTTGAAAGCGCTGATTCTGAATCTGACCTCGAAATACCCCTACGATGCCCGGGGGCGACTCCAAGGGGGTGAATTTTGGCCGAAATTACCTTTGCATGAAATGTATAAGTCATTGAAATAACCCTACGACCGACGGGGGTGGCTGTGCGGGGGTGAATTTTGGCCAAAATTGCAAATCTAAAAGAAGCATGATCCCTAGAAGAAATAGTTTTTTTTTTAACACGCAATTTTAAAACAATATTATCACAAGTGTACGTCATATACCCAAGCACTTTAGAAAAAAACTTAAAAAATTTTTTTTTGCTTAAGTTCTTGCTCGATGATTTTGATTGATACCACAAACCTTCGATACTGGTCAAAAGCAAAAATCCACGATGCCGATCGAAAGCAGAGACCCACGATGCCGATCGAAACCAAAGACCCACGATACCGATCGAAAGCAGAGACCCACGATGCCGATCGAAAGTAGAAATCCACGTTACCGATTAAACGCAAAGATTTTCGATATTGGGCGCCAAAAGCCGGAAGAAAGCGTGGCACCGGGGCACTGTCGATGCAGCAATTTTCTCAAAAAATCTTGTTGTCTTAGCGAGTTTTAAAAAAATATTTCTTTTGAGGATCATGCTTCTTCTAGATTCGCAATTTTGGCCAAAATTCACCCCCACACAGTCACCTCCGTCAGTCCTAGTGTTGTTCCAACGGCGGATTCTGAATCGGCGCCCCCAAAAACCCCCAAGAAGTACCTTTGACCAGGATTGTCGCGACCTATCTTTAAAGGGGTATTGTGGCGAAAGTTTACCCCCGCGGAGCCACCCCCGGGGATTGTAGGTATGTTTTGACGTCAAATTCGAAATCAGCGCCCTTAAAAAGCCCCGAAGAGCAATTTATACGTTATTTTACGCAATTTTATCGACTTTGTATATTTTTCAAAGAATTATGCAATTTCGGAGATGTATGTACTTTATGCACCCGAAATGAACTTTGGGTCGACCAGCTACCTCTCATATGTACAAAGCTTTCCTGGTACTTTTCCGAGTAAGAAGTCGAAAACCACATCCAGATTCGAGTTGTCCTGCAAAATCGATTTATTTTTAGGTAATATTTCCTTTTAGTCCATTTAGTCCTTATGGAGGTATTAAAGCAGATACTTTAGTTCTGGAAGTTCAAAATAAAAATTTATACTTAAAAAGTGAAACCAATAAAATCCATACACATATTGTTTCTTTATTACTTGAATCGAAGTTACGTCTTTTGTCATCTATAATTAGACGACATCGGTATTATCCACTGAGTTTAGACGTCTTTAGTTGACTTTGGTTATAACGTCATTATTGATATGATTTATGTCCAAGTAATTAGCAAAATATTCCGATTTTTATCTTTCACAGGGCCTGTTTTCCATTTGACAGTTATTGGTTAATAAAAATTAACCGGAAGAGGGTGGTTGATACGAAAATTCAGTAGGGACGGGCACCATTAATTTATGTAGGCATTATTACCAGATATGTGGTTTAAAACTAGTTATTTCCACGAATAATACTGTAAAATTTGTTGATAGTTCAAGTAACTTTAATTATGGTTCCAATATTCATCTGTCCGTGTCTATCAGTCAGTTGGTCAGTCTAGCCCCATAATTCCCGAATTAAAGAGTGTAATAATTTAAAACTGGTTGGTCATGTTCTGTCCGGACTAAAAAGTTTTAATTAGTTTTAAGCTTTAACGATATTTTCTTTTATATCCCAGAACATCAATATAATGTAAAAAATTAAGAAAGTAGAAAAACACTCTCAATACGCCATGGTAAAAAACAATTCGGAGTATTTAGAACGTACGTCATTAAATAGTGGATTACCCGTATGACGCAAACAGATAAAACATTTAGATTCATTACACAACTATTATAGAAAAACAGGCTATAACAATTAAAAACACATTCAAAGCAAACAGTAAGTCATCTTAGATTGAAATTCAAGGCATGTCAACTGATTGTCAACTCGAAGAAGAACTTTCTTCGAAATCCACCTGAAATTTCCGAAATACGTAAAAGAACACCAGCGTAACGTTCATTCATGCCAAGAAGAAACCTTGATTATGTTGGCCATATGATTCACGATTCCTGCTTGGGCCGCGTAGGTTACAGTAACAAAAGCACACACCAATCCGACATATTCAATTAGGAGGCAATAGTAAACTCCCTGATATTTCCTGAATATTTATATATATATATATATATATATATATATATATATATATATATATATATATATATATATATATATATATATATATATATATATATATATATATATATTTATATATATACATATACAGAGTGGTAAACGACAACGAGCGAAGGCCCTTTTTGGGTCCTTTTTATCTAATTTGAGAAAAACGCTCGGACCCGTATACCTTTTTTTCGCGGGGGAAACTTTTAGTCGTATATATCAACCTCTATCTGCAACACTTCACCTTAGGGCAACTTAACCCCTGACATCTTTAATGAAAAGGGGGTCGAGTTGGACCTTTGTTTGAAAGCTCTTTCGATTCTCTTTATGTTCATACCTACATTAAGCCGTTTTGATTCAGTGGTTTTCTGCAATACAGAGTGTCGAAAGATAAGCAAAATAATCTAAATTTTGGTGCTTAAACAACAACGATCTGTTCCATGTACTTTTATTTTAAAGGAAAAACATTTTAACTGCAACGCCTTGTCCAGGGTGCGATTCCAGTTCTGTTAAATAATTAGCGAATAAGAACAAAATAATGCAATTTTTTTAATTAATAGGCATCTGTTTCTCCCATGAATGCTTTTTTTCTAAATGGCACTGTAAACCGACATAATTGTCGTTAGTGATTTGATCAGGATCCCAGGATATATCAGCTATCCAGCATCACAGAAATTTAATGTTTGGCCTGGTATTTTTGGAGACCATGTAATAGGACCCTTTTATACACCCGGAAATCTCAATGGAAAAACGTATCTCAAAATTATTAGAGGATGCTATCGATCCAGCAATAACCAATATTATTGAAAATAATCGACAATACTTAAAAGATCAGATAATATTTTAGCAAGACGGAGCACCTCCTCATTATACAAAAGCTGTTCGGGATTATTTAGACGCTCAATTCCCCCGTCGCTGGATTGGACAAAGGGGTGTCATTGAATGGCCTCCTCGATCGCCAGACCTTTCACCACTAGATTTTTTTTTGTGGGGTCACATAAAAAGTAAAGTGTATGCCACTTAACCATAGCCTTTGAAAGAGTTGCGCGAACGCATCATTTTCGAATGTTATCGAAATCTTTTTTACTGCATGGAAGCTAATGGTGGCCATTTTCAACATCTCCTAAATAATAGGCTTGTTTTAGTGTGGTAGCAGGAGTAGATTAGTTACTTTAATGCACTTTTGTAAATAGAAGTTTACTATTAACTTCAGAATTTAAATTTAGTAGAACCACCCTGTATATCTAAAAATTAAAGACCTTTAAAACGAGGTGCTACTTGGCCCCCCTTTGCTTCTTACATTTTTGGGGGTGAAACGCACCCTGGACAAAGTGTTGCAGTCAGGGATCACGCCTTAGAGTAATTTTTTCTTTAAAATAAAAGTACATGGGTCCGACCGTTGTTGTTTAAAAATATTTTTAAGCACAAAAAATCATATTATTTTGCTTATCATCGGACACTCTGTATTTAAAAAACCACTGCATTAAAACGACCTCATGTAGGTATGTACATAAAGAGAATCGAAACAGCTTCCCAACAAGGTACAACTCGACCCTCCTCTCCATTTAACCCTTACACTTACTTATTACACTTTAAATTAAGAAAACCCTAATTTTTTACCGATATTTGAAAAATAAAGGTTAATTTTTCATTTTAGCATAAAATCTGTTTGGTAAGCGAATGGGTGCAAATTAGAATATCTACTTACCTCTTCTTACCTGACAACCCAATACTAATAACCAAAAAATTTAAGCAACCAAACGTTTTTATATTCTTTAGGCATTATACTTTTGAATGGAATTTATTATTTTTAGTAAGCAGATGTGTAAAAGTATTTAAAAAAATTTAATTAGGGTAAATTATTACTACAATTACTCTGGTTTCGCGAACAAAACAGATGTTATTTTATTTATTTTTCAAAAGACTCTGCACCTACAACTAAGTTGTGCATGTCTCTGTGCGATTGCATGGGACGGCTAGGTGCGATCAAAGTTTTTGCGGGACAAATGTCCTCTTTTTCAAAGGAGCATCTATCCTAAACATAATTTACATGGATTAGGCAAGTATCCCCTATATGGGATAGTTGTCCCAAAATTTAGAGGTCCGCAAAAATCTTGCTTTTTGTACAAAGAGATATAAAGTAATTTTAAAAAGTGGGGCATCTATCCTGGTTTTACCCTATGGTAACTAAAATGTATCATAGCCATTTACATATTATATTTAATAAAAAATAGTTTTGGTCCGGTTGGCAGATTGGATGAAGGTTGTTTCTAACTCGGATCCCGTACTATATCATTTCGATAAAGCTCGAGATAAGATTAGTCATTTTTCTTATCAGCAGAAACGTTTCAACCTACGGAGAAATCGATAAGATAATTTTTGACGCTGCAAATAACAATTTTTGGGGAATTTTCTTCAGTTTTTTATTTTATATATTTGCTCAATAAAATAAAAAAAGTGTTTCTTAGAATATAAGGAGGATAATGCAAAATATTTAGATAAACCATTTTTGGAAAATGATCAAAACTAGAAATAAAACTTGATTTTTTTACTGTTTATTATAAGGTATGTCTCAAAGGTTTTGGGTACAACATTTAAAGTTAAATAAGCGGTAATAATAAAATATTTAGTTGGATTGGAAAACAAAAAATCTTTAATGACTTGTCTTATTTTTGACAATTAAATTAAAAAAACTATTTTTCTTTAAATGGCGTTTAAACTAGAACTTCAAAATAGTATTTACAATTTAGTTGGGCGGATGATTAAACCTGAAATAGTTAGTATGTTCGAAACACTAAATATTTCGCGCCGTACAATTTACCGTACAATAGCTGAATGTGAGTAAGGTATACCATGCCTTAATTTACCGAAAAGTAGAAGACCCAGGATTTGAACCCATGAAAGGGCAGATAGATTGGTGAGGAGGGATAAAAAAAGAGGGTGAGTGTCTATAAGGAAATTAGGACCTGAATATCGCACTTCTAAAGACATAATTTTAAGAGAATTGGTCAGAAATGGTGTAAATATCGAAAACGAAAGAAATGTCAAAAATAAATGGTACACCAGCTGGCACTGATACCACGTTGTTGTTGAGCTCTGAGGCGGATCTATTTTACAAACAAGGGAATCATTATGCTGGACGATGATATGTACTCCACTTCAGAGAAAATGATGGTTTTTATACCGACAACATATAAGACTGCAGGAATATCCAGGCCTTACGTGGGAAAACGTAAGGGCGAACACTAGATAGTCAGCGTTATTTAAAATGTCTACCAAATTGGCTAATTTTATACACGAGAATCATGCTGAAGTTGACATAATGTTTTGGCCAGACCTAGTATCATGCCATTACGCACGAGAAAATAAAATTGGCTAAACGCTTAAAATATACCATTTGTTCAAGAAACGACAACCCCTAACCCACCCTAGGATGGGAAGCTGAAAATAAGAAGCAATTGAGGCGTAAAATCTACAAAAAAATTATAGAGATATAAGTCGAACCCGTCCAAAACCTTATGAGGAATGTCGGCAAAAAAAGTGCTTCGAAAAATTTTAATTTAATTTTTTTTTTTTTTATTATACATTTATTATAAAATTTAATAAAAATTTTAAATAAATTCCTCTGTGTATATAAATATAAGAAAAAATTTTTCCAAAAATTTTTAAAAAGGTTCAACGTGTTAAGTTTGAAATATTAAATAATGTTGGGTTTCTCATAACAAATAATAGTCTAGGAAGGGAAACGGCCCATGAGTACCGATAACTATTTTACCCCAATTTTTTTTTCCCCTTTTTTTCCCCAAAAAAAAATTTTTTCCCCCCCCCCCCTTTTTCCCTTTTTTAAAAAGGGGCCCCCCCCGGGGGGTTTTCCCCCCCCAAAATTTTTGGGGGGGGAAATTTTAAAAATTTTTTTTAAAAAAAAAAAAATTTTTTTAAAAAAAAAAAAAATAAAAATTTAAAAAAAAATTTTTTTTTTTAAAAATTAAAAAAATTTTTTGGGGAAATTTTTTAATTTTAAATTTTTTTTTTTATTAATTTTTTTAAGGGAAAAAAAAAATTTTTTTGGGGGCCTTTTTTTTTTTTTTTTAAAAATAATTTTTAAAAAAAAAAAATTAAAAAATTTTTTTATAATTTTTAAAAAAATTTTAAAAAAATAAAAATTAAAAATAAAATTTTAAAAAAAATTTTTTTAAAAAATTTTTTTTTAATTTTTTTAAATTTTTAAAAAATTTAAAATTTTTAAAAAAAATTTTTTTAAAAAAAAAAAATTTTTAATTTTTTAAAAATTTTTTTTTTTTTTTAAAAAAAAAAAACCCCGAAAAAAATTTAAAAAAATTTTTCCCAAAAAAAAAATTTTTTAAAAAAAAAAATTTTTTTTTTTTTTAAAAAAAAAAATTAAACCTTTAAATTTTTTCCGGGGAAGGGGTTTTAAAAATTTGTTTTAAAAAATTTAAAATTTTTTCCCCAAAAGGTTTTTTTTTAAAAAAAAGGGTTTAAAAATCTTAAAAAATTTTCTTGCCAAAAAAAAGGGGCCCCCCCCCTTTTTTTTTCCCCAAAAAAAAAAAAAAAATTTAATTTAAAAAATTTTTTAAAAATTTTAATTTTTAAAAAAATTTTTTTGGGAAAAAAGGGGGGGTTGGGTTTTTCCTTTTAAAAAAAACCGGGTTAAAATTTTTGAAATTTTTTTTTAAAAAAATTTTTTTTTTTTTTGGGGGTTTTTTCCAAAAATTTTTAAAAAAAAAAAATTTTTTTTTAAAAAAAAAAAAAATTTAAATTTTAAAAAAAAATTTTCCCCCCTTTTTTTTAAAGGGAAAAAAATTTTTTTTTCCCCAAAAAAAAAAAAAAATTTTAAAATTTGGGGAAAAAAAAATTCCCAAAATTTCCCCCCCGGGGAAAAAAAAAAGGGGTTTTTAAAAAATTTTTTTTTTTTTAAAAGGGGCCCCCTTTTTTCCCCAAAATTTTTTTTGGGGAAAAAAAAAAGGGTTTTTTTAAAAAGTCATAAAACCTTTTTTATTTGTATTTCAATGGAGAATATGAAAAAAATTCATCCGGTTAAAAAATAACAATTCCTTGCAATTGTTTAAACAATTTCGTTTTAAACAATATGACACCAGGTGGCGCCATGGCAACATGCATTTATATCATCAGTAGGGCAGTTTAAAGAGGATCGTATAAAAAAATTCGGTACTCATTCGCCGATTCCTCCTAGACCATAACCCTAAATAAAATTTTTGGGTTTCAAAACAAAGAAAATTATGCAAATTGAAGTAAAAATTTTAAACATATCGTTGGGAGCTCTCTTAAAAAATAGCATTTTTCAGGTCCCATATATTTGATTCTTGTTCAATCTTTACGTATGAAGAAAACGTCGTGTCGACATTGTCTGCTAATTTCGGTACACGTTATTCTTAAGTAAAAAGACTCACCACTTTATGTGCCGCTTCTAAGTAAATTGCTGGACGGGATTGGTTCCTAAAAAGATACATAAAAAAATTATTACTACTTATGTAATAAAGATCAAAAACAGTATTAAAAATGTTAATATTTAAAACTACTAGACGAACTAAATGACTTTAAAGATATATAAAAAAATTAAGGACATTACTAAATATGGGAATATAAAAAAACTATTGGACGAATTGACTGACTACTTTCTATTTAAATCTGCATTATACAGATCCAGTATTGTAGTTCGCATATTTAAATGAATCACTTTTGTTTTAGCGTTAATTGCTAGAAACAACTTGTATGACCAGTATAGTGATTTGAAAAAGTGCCAATATGAAAAATAGGTTTTATCATTATAAATAAATTATATTATACTCTTTAAAAACTGGAAGTTCAAATTCTAACTGCTAATGATAAGATGCGTATTTATTTACCGCAGCTGCCGCGAGCGCTGTGTTCGTGATCGTTGCCGCGGACAATAGGTTTGTTCTAACACATCAAAAAACCGTCACGCGATCACGCTCATGCGCAGTGATTAAATTGGGACGCATTTTAATCACTGCGCATGGCGTGATCGTTCGGGGTGGTTTGAACCGGTTTCTGGCGCTGTTGGAACAAACCTAATATCGGGCAATATCGAAAAATAGCAAAAAAAAGATTTTAAATTTTTTAACTACCTATGACCCTTTTAACAATAAGAAAAAAAAAACATTAAGCTAGATCTACTAAAGATACATTACATGTTTTAGACTAAAAAAGACAATGAATTATCCGCCAAAATTTTTGAAAAAAATTGTGCTTCATGCGTGTCTCGAAGACCTTTGATTTGTCGCCAGCAAAACTAAAAAATCTTTTAATGCGGCTGAGATATCAGAAAAAAACAAACATCTTTATGATTCAATAAAACACTTTCTAAAGCACCAACTTAAATAAAAAAAAAAAAACAGAAAAAAGCTCGTCCTTTTATTTTCAACAAGCATAGCTGGGTGAGAGTTTAAAAAGTGAAAAGGCCGTTGTAATATTTTGTAGTTTTATGTCTTTAATAATGTCTTCTTCACGTAAATTAAACATTTCTCGAAGGAAGATATCAAGTCTTAAAAAATATTTTACCCAGGTAATGAGAATGCAAGAAACACACGTCAAAGATATTATTTTTAATATTTTTAATGATAACGCTTGCCTTTAATAGAATATATTGTGTTTTGACACTTTGAATTTATTGTTATCATATCATTGTCTATTTTAATTAAATCTTTAATTTCTTATAGAAATTAATTTTAAAAAAACACATAATCGTTGTTATTAAAACATAAAAATAATACGCCTTTAAAAATGAAACCCAAAAAACACGGTACTAAGAAAATGTTAATTTTATTTCGTATGTCTTCTGTTTCAATTTAAATCTTTTTTAAGGGGATATTCTGTTTAAAAATATATATTTTGTAAATT
>JAHBCN010010549.1:0-31585 GCA_019359885.1 Listronotus oregonensis | reverse complement strand
AAAAATGTTTAGAACCCTTTTTGGATGGTATCCATTGTAACAGTATCCGTTAAATATTATGTGTCTACAGTATGTCGCCCTTTAAAAAAAGTTGATAATGTAATTTAAGAAACCAAAAAATCTAATTTTTTTAAACAAATACAGAAAAAGAAAAAAAGGAACTTTAACATAAAATTGTACTTTCTTTCATTCAATTAAAGGGACCTGTATTAAAAATTTGCCTGGTCTGCCCAGTAATTATAATTTTTTCCCTTTTTAAAGAATTACAAATTTAAAATAAATAAAAAAAAAGTACCTAAATTAAACCTTTTTTTTTTTTAATAACCCACAGAAATACACGAACTTTTGGGGAAATCATCTAAAAGATATTAAATTGGCGTTTACATGTCCCAGTTCATTAGCGATAATGAATCTACAGTTTTGAATAAATACCAAATCTGGATGACCAAATGGAAAAAAAAATCTGAAAATAATTTGGTTATACCAGAGTCGATAGCTTATCTTATTGAGACCTGCGACCCAGATTTTTACCCAAACATTAAAAATTGTCTACAAAAAGAAGCGTAAGCGTGAATTTGTAACTTAGGCATTTATCTATAGTATGGATAAATGCTTAAATTACAATTTAAAATTGTATATTAAAGATAACTAGCCCCAATAATCTTTATATCAAGCTTAAATAAAGCTTCGATAAATAAATAAATTACAAATTCAAGCTTACGCTTTAAGCTTCCCAAACAAACTATATGCCTACTGGTTTTGTTTAACAAAGCTGTGTTTGGAATGCTAACTTTTACCATTTTTTTTAGGTAACCACAACATACCGGTATCACAGCATAACTAACAGAAAGTAGCACCCTTTCATGAATTGGCGGGAAAGTACGGTCATTTTTCTTGCAGAAGTTCAGCCAATGTTTTCCTAAGATATAATATGTCTGCTTTATTTGAATTGTACGGTGGGTTTTGGCTTAAAAATATAAAAAAGCGCCGCCAGGGAGAGATCTGCTTGTTAGTAGTTATGTGTGTACAAGTAAATATGTTACATGGTAAGCTAGCAAAAATTTGCTTTTTGTATGGAAAGAAAAAATCTTTTTATTATTTCCAGTATTTAGTTTCTTTGGGAAAGTTGCTTAGATTGCCGGTCTAAACTCTAAGTCCATGGACTTAGAGCGTATACTTCATACCATGGTATGAAGGATTCGGTCAATATCCGTAACACCCAGTATACTATACTATAATATTACAAAGAGTAAAAGATTTGTATTTTTGGATTTTTGTAACAAATATACTCAAAAACTACTGAATCGATTTCAAAATTTTTTTCACCGTTAGAATACTACATTTTTAGTGATTGCGATTAACATAAGCTATAAAAAATAAATGTCGAACTTGGGAAGCAGGGACATATTGCTGGTTTTTGATAAAGTGTTTTGACGTAAAATGGTGTTTAATTTAGTTTGTAATCAATGTTATCATTTATTTAAAGATGTAAAAAAATATTAAAAAAAATTTAAAAGTGGGGTAAGTCCATTTGTTCATGAGTGAGTTCCCCGACTCGCACTTGGCCGATTTTTGGGGGCTGGCCCACAACCGTTTTGAGGGCTGGATCCGCGCCTGCTGAAACCTATCTTTCACTTTTTATACCGGGTGGTGCGTCGCCGAGCGGAACATAGGAAATCCCATATCAAATTTTAAGGGTGCTAATTATTGGCTCCCCTGTACATTTTACAGAAAAAATGTAAGATAACGAACAGACCAATCTGACAAACCCTGCCAAGTTTCAAAAAATTTTAAAGCAAATTTTGAATTATTAATTAAGGCCGGTACTTTCATTAACGAATAAAATTATTTCCCGATAATTTCATAATCACCAATTGAACCATGAAATTATTGGACAATAAAGTTATGAAAGTACCAGGCAAAATTAAAACTTTCGGTTAGGTAAAACCCAAAGACACCAGCAAAATTTTAAAGGCTTTGTCAAACTGACGTACAGCCGAATACAAGGAATATTTTTTTTCTTATTTATAATCTCACCACCATTACAATAAAATTAACTATCGATCATTAAAAAAAAAAATTTTACAATGAATTTAATTAAACCAATAGAATACTGAAATATTTTTAATTTATTTTCCCATCAAGCTTATCTGGTCCCTTTCAACCATTAAACGTATTGTCAGTAAATTGAGTCCAAACCATTTTCCCAAAATTGTAAATGTTTAACTAAAAATCGAAAATAGATCCGAAAAAAGAGAGAACTGAACTATTAATATTTTACTAGGTGTGGAAAAAAAATGAAATAAAATACAATAACTTTTTTAAAAATAATAGGGAATTACATAAAAACATTAATTAATCAAATGGTTAAACAACCTCCCATTAACAGGTAAACAATATCCCAACCGATCATAAAATTCATTTCTAACGTTGCTAAGTTGATATTGCGAAATTTTATTACATTCTAACGAAATAGCGTTTTGTAGCTGGTTTACATTCTCAAATTTTACACTTTTATAAATGACACTTTTTAAGTGACCCCACAAAAAGAAGTCATTCGGTAAAAGATCAGGTGACCTGGCGGGCCAAAGTATCCGGTTCCGTGGACCAATAATATTGCCGTTAAAAGTATTTTCCAGGTACTATAATAAGTATACGGGCATTATGGGTGGGGCAACTATCCATTTAGTACCAGATCATTTGATCTTCCCAAACAACTTCTTCCAAGGCGGGTTCAATTTGATTTTGAAATAAGTGCAAATAGGTTTCTGCTGTCAGGTTATAGTCCATAAATAAGGGTCCAATAATATGGTGTCCGATAATTCCCACGAATACATTTGTTCATACTCGGACACAATATCCCCATTGTGTCCCAGTATGAACAAAACAATGTTCATTTTCTTGGCTCCAATACCGGCAATTCTGAATATTTGGTTCATTGTTGAGGGTGAATGTACAATCATCGGTAAAACAAAATAATATTTCTTAAAAAATTCCTATCGTTATTTGCTCTTTCCATCATTTCAAAACAAAATGCCATTCTTCGCTCTTCATCTCCTTCCTGCAGTTCTTGATGTTTTTCTAATTTATACGAATAATATTTGTGTTTTTTAAAGTGCGCAATACCGTTGAATGATGTTTATTTACCTTTTGCCCAAGAATCCTTGTACTAACCATTTTGTTTTCCTCCACACTCAGTAGAATATTAAGATCTCTGTTTTCTCTTTCTTCGGCTCTATTTTCGATATTCTGAGTTGAACATTTACAATTATTTATTACGGTACCTTTGAACTCGAACTTACTGACAATACGTTTAATAGTTAAAATGGTCCGAATGTGCTTGTTGGGGAAATAAACTGAAAACATTTCAGATACTGCTCTAAAACTGTTTCCCGCCTAATGCCGGTGTCAGGAACAATATTTATTTTACTGGTGCCTGTTTGGTTTTACCTAAACCGAAAATTTGCTAATTCTGCAATTACATTTAATTGAATAATTCAAGAATCACTTATTAAATTTTTCTGAAACTTGGCACGTGGGCTTGTCAGATTGGTCTCTTCAAAAAGTTATCTTACATTTTTTCTGTAGAATGTACAGGGGAGCCAATAATTGACCCCCTTAAAATTTACATGGGATTTCCTATGTTCCGCTCGGCGACGCACCACCCGGTATACAAATTTTGAAAATCCTCAAGTATACTTAACAATATATTAAATTACCTGAAGTTTTTCGGTTTTAATAACTTCCAATGGGGGTTTTTGAGTATCCTCATACCTCCGCTGGTTTTCTTTGGGTTCTTCTGGACTCTTTAACCTTGTAAAACTTTCAGGTATATCCGACGTCTCCTCATCAGAGTAATCTTTACTGACGGGTACCAATCTTTCTCTGGATAACTGATGATCCGGTACAACCTTGGCTCCATTCAATGGTTCCACTAAAAGAGAACCGTGAGTAATTGTCTCTTCATATGAATACACGCTGGGTGTTATAAGTTCTCTTTTTACGCGAGGTTCACTGTGTTCGGTTTTTTGAGCTTGTGGTTCGGAAATATCATGTTTCTGGTTCGGGACTGGTACTCTTTCACTGATTCTGGGGGTTATTATTGTATCTGTAGGTTCCTGAATAATTTCTTCGCATACGAAATCTGGGGGTAATGGTTCTGTTTGGGTGCTTACTGTTTCCTCGTCTATGTACTCTTTTTTAAAATCTTGAGGTGAGGATGTTGATGGAATGATGTTTTCTCTTGAAGTTATGTCCTGCAGAAAAGTGTATAAAAACGTATAGCAAATACAACGACAGGACGGCAAATTGCAGTAATATACAAATTCCAAAAATTACTTTCATAACAAATGTTATAAATTTCCAGAATGGTAAGGGGGGACCGCATTTCCCCGACATGAGAACAATATTCTAAAGAGGGTCTGATTTGGGATACATACAGAGTATACAGATTGGAAGAAGAGAAATACTTTCTGGCTCAAAAGAGGAATCCAAGCTTTTTTGAAGCTGCCGAGGCTATGGATGTAATGTGTTTGTGCCAGTTGAGGTTATTCTTAAAAGTAACGCCGACAAGATTAAACGACTCTTTGTTCTGCAGAACTTGGCCGCTCATATGTAACGGATGAGCGTTGGTGACTTTTTTCGCGACATGACTATGTTTTCGAGGCATTAAACTGAACTGAAAGATAAGTTTGAGGTCTTGTGAAAGAGATATCTGCATCGACTTGCGCTTGTTCTAAATCAGAATACATGGTGGCTTAAGAAATTGAATACTAGAGTGGAGGGTACTATTGTCAGCAAAACTATGAATGAGATTGATTGTGAAAGAGAGAAGATCGTTAATGTGTAGAAGAAACAGCGTGGGTGCCAGCACTGAGCCCTGGGGTACCCCAGCATTAATTTGGTAGAAGCTGGAAGAATGACCACCTACAGTAACTGATATACGTCGATTAGAAAGGAAACTGGAGAGCCAAGAGCAAAGTTTAGGTGGAAGACCGTAAGGAGAAAGTTTGTTAAGAAGCGTATCGTGCCAGACCTGATCAAAAGCTTTGGATATGTCAAAAGCAACGCCCTGGGTCACCAAGAATTTCAAGGGACTTGTTCCAGTTGTGTAAGACAAAGGAAAGAAGATCAGCTGTCGATCTTCTGTGACGGAATCCATACTGTCTATCATGTGAGATGTTTTTCCAGATACTTTAATATTGGGAATTAAAGAATGTTTCCATTACTTTGCAAACAACCGAAAGAAGAGATATAGGTCTGTAGTTAGAAGGGAGAGTTTTGCATCCTTTTTTGAGGACAGGTTGCACACGTGCAGCTTTCCAACTCTCCGGGAAAATGCCCGTGTCGTAAGAGATTCGAAAGAGGCGAGTTAAGATGGGTGCAAGCTGGGAAGCACATTTTTTTAAGACGATTGCTGGTATGCCATCCAGCCCAGACAAGTTTTTAGTATTAAGAGAAAAAAGAATACGCTTGATCTGTTTGATTTTAAAAATGTGTATCGGACATTTTATGAGAAACAGGGGCAATTGTTGGGAGAGAAAGATTAATAGGAGGATCAAGCGTAGAACTGACAGCAAATTGTTAGGCAAATAGTTCGGCTTTTCCTTTAGAGGTAGAAACAATTCCATCTTCAGAGATTAGGGGTGGAAAAGAATTTGTGCAGAACTTTTGACTAATATTTTTGGCAAAGAACCAAAAAGCTTTACTGCCATTCGAGCAAGAGGGAACTTTATCTTTTATCCGATTTTAAAAACGGTCTTTTGCTTCTGAGATGGTCTGATTATAGTGATTTCTTGCTTCGATGCTAGCCGGTCGATTTTCGGGACTAGGGTTTTGGAGAAACTTTTTGTGCGCTTAAATTTTTAAAAGTCTGGCTTTGTCACAGGATTTAGTAAACCACGGTTTGTGATTTGAAGTTATGCCGTTTAGGAGTTAAAAAATACATGTCTGCAATACGAAGTCAGCATCACAAATAGGCGGTATCAAACTTTTTTTCTTAAAACATTACCGCCCTGTAGTTAAAAAATAAAGGAATTTGGGACATACTTTTATAAGATTTTTTTTTGGTATTTTCATCCAAGTGAAATTTTTCGCAATATTAAAGAAAAACCCTGTATAATGAAAGAAAATTTTAACTGTCATTTTCTTTGATGTAGTACAAACCTGCAATGACCTTCTGGAAGTTTTAGTTTTCCTTGGAGGACGTGGAGGTGCAGGCAATGGCCTTTGTCTCATTTTTTGGACTACTTCCCCGGATACCAGGTCTCTATTGATGTCTTCATCGATTTCGATATATTGACTGATATCAATCTGCCAAATAAGGGAAGATACACGTTAACAAATGCTATTTTTTTTATATTATAAGTATGTTTTGTGCGCTAACATAGTATTCGTTGACTTTCAAAACAAGTTAGTACTATAGTATAATGTGTTAAAAATAGTACTGCTAATTTAAAATTTTAATCTACCTCGCTCTCCCTATTTTCCTTATCATTTTCATAATGGGAGGTATCTTTTTTATTCGTTTTAACTTGTTGTAAGGTACTGTAATTTCTTAAAGGTCGGATTGGCTGACTGGATCCCTGTTGACTGGCACCAACGTTACGTGGTACTGTGGCAAATTTTTGGTCGGGTTCAATCTGTAACAGAAGAAAAAATTAAGTGAAAGTATAAAATACTGTCGAAAACTTTAGGGCAAAAAAATTCTAAAAAAAAATGGAATCAGATTTTTGGATCTCACATTCAGTAACAAATTGATTGATAATAAAATTTATTTTCAGTTATAAAAAATCTATATAGCAGAGCAGCATAACAATAAATATTTTAGAGCAAATACATATGTTAAATTAAACAAGTATTTCTGGAATACCACGAGACGCATTTCAAAACAATCGTCTGGCCGCCTTCACTAGACAAATTCATATTTGTCTAATTTAACTGATATTTTCCTTCTTTCGCAACGCCGCACACAAGCGAAATTCGGGGAAAACCCGGCCATAAATCGGAAATACCAACTTCACAATTAAGGCCTATTCTGAGTATAATTTCATTATCTAGTTACCTGGGTATAATAAACAATCACCCTTTTATTTTTAGTCTTGTCACTTGCAGAAATATTTTAGTTGAAAGCTGATATTCGTGGAGACTATTTCATTGTGATTCAAAAGCGCCTGTGAAAATTAGTAATTTATATTCAGTTTTTCGGCAAAGTGTGGGTGAAAATTTTGTAAAGTAACTATGGAGCCTATTGCTGGTGGTAAGTAGAATATTAAAAATAATATTTATTTAAAATATTTCTTTACGTTTTTTTATACTGGTGTTCTGAAAAGTTAACAAATTATTTTTTTTTTTTAATTTCAATTTTTCACTTTTTGCTAAAGTAAAAGTATGATTTCCCGTAATTTCCCGCATTTAAATTAGCTTTAAATTATTGTTTAATAAGTCCTTTGTAAGATCCCATCTTAAGTTGCTGCGATAATTTGCGATCTTGACGAGAAAATAATTTTAAAGATTTATGGTCTGGGTCCAAATTCGTATAAAATGTAGGTCCCAAACGCAACAAATAATTTTCTCCTACTAACTTAAAGAATAAATCAATTTTTATAAAATAAAACATTATTTTATAGAAAATTAAATAGAGAAATAAAAAAAATTGCCATATGGGTTTAAAATTCAATATGGCGACCAATTTTAAATGGCGAAATCTTATTAAAATATATTGTTTTAATTACATTGAACTAAGAATTAAAGAAACAGTTTTAACAATCATTCATGTAGTTTCAAAATATAAATTATAATCCAAACAGCTATTGATAATGTAGTTTTTTAGAATTAACATTCAATTCTTCAAGCTACGGTCTCAATTTTGGAAGATTTTTCTAATGTAATTTGAAGTACCATTGATTGCAAAGTATAATCTGTACAAATATTATAAAGAGGAAAGATTTGATTGTTTGTTTGAATTGAATAGGCCCGAAACTACTGGATCGATTTAAAAAATTCTTTTACCATTAGAATCCTACATTATCCCCGATGCTAGGCTATTGCTAGTAATAAAATAATTAACAAAATTACAACTTATTTTTTCAGGGTCTGCAACAAAATCTGCTTTGTTTAAAAAGCCAACTTGTCAATTGGTTAAGAATTTGTCGTCCAAGGAAAGAATGGAGCAGTGTCGTTATTTGGCAGAATAAGTAACCTTTACCATGCGAGTTGAACGCTTGTCAGAAGAGTCTTCAAAAGTCTTATATAAATTCATCGAAAATATGACACAAAATGGTCAACATCAAGAAATAAAACTGCATTTGAAAATAAAAATCGAGATTGGTTAAAAATTGGGAGTTTTTTCGTCAATGAATGAAGCTCAACCAGCCGAAATGCAGGATACAACTTCACCGAGTAGAGGAGGCCATTCACTGGATTTTAAACTCTTAACTGCTTAAATTGTTAACATTATAACAGTCTAATAATAATAGTAACATTTTTCATAGAGTTTTATTTTTTTAAGGAAATAGGTACTTACACAGCGCTTATGTAATGCAATAAATGAACCCAAGGGGGGCTTTAAAAAATGTTTAAATGAACGTGTTATCTTAGTTTTAACATTTTCTTACGATTAAACATGTTTGTGATTCATATCAGCACTACTACTATTTATGGCCGGCTTTTCCCCGATTTTCGCCCGTGTGCGCCGCCTGTGTCTAACGAGGAGAGTTTATGCACTGCATGCATGCTTTAATCGTTCTTTTTTTTTAATGTTTTTGACTAAATTTTTTATTAAGGTATTATTTATTTGCTACAAGGTATTATTTATTTGCTAAATACGAAGTACCTTCTAGCGGTTTATGAGGAAGTGGCTGCCTACATACCTGTCTCTTTCTTCTTCTAGGGGGCGTTCTCGGAGGCGGAAGTGGAGGTTCTCTTGGTCTAGATTTATCTACTATCGAATAACCCATGTAGTCTCTAAGATCCTGAATGCACGGTTCTTCTACACAAGGTTGAAGAGGTTGGTCTTCTTGCATGTATGAAGGGACTTCTTGATTATCTAAAAAAACAATTAATCATTTTCATTCACAACAAAAAATATTTGAAACATTAAATAATAATAAAAAAATTAAATTAAGGTTCTTACCCTTGATATGTTGCTTAAAACTTTGATTTTCTATCAAATAACTTGGAATCGGTTGATTCTCCGTCAAAAAGACCTCATCAGCTAACAAGCTATCCGTATCCCGATTACTGGGGGGTAAAGACACACGCGAGAGGCTGCTTGTATGTGACCTTGATCTTCTGGTGGGCCTTTGAGGAGGGGCTTGAACTTGGTGGGCTGGTATTATGTAGTCTTCTATGTTTGATGGTTCCAACTGGAAAAGTGATTGAGTTATAAATACATTTTTTTTTAATTCTTTCAAAACAAGGTGGTCGTTTCATTTTTTTACTATTTTGTAAAGTTAAATTGTCAAAGGCTTATAATAAATTTAATAAGTAAGACCACAGAATACTGCGTGGATTATTCAATAAAAGAGATCTAGACCGCCTTCAACACTAGATTTAATTGACGCACTATAGAAGATGTGTTACAGTAAAGACAAATAATTTCTTACGTGTCGTTCTTCTTCATATTTATCCGTCATAATAGACTCATTTTCGGACTGCGTCAAACTTTTACTTCTGTGCTTCTAGGTGGCGCACTTGGTTCTGTACGTTTAGATGGTGCTTCTTCTCGAGCTCGCATTTTTTGTTCCATGACCTAAAAAAACAGTTTGTTAGTAGTAGTAATAATAGTTATACATATATACCATCTGTTTTGATGATGACATTTTTTAACACTGCATAAGTATACGTCAATTTAAGACCTGAAATGGCTACATATCTTAGTAAATCGCTGTCTTAGAGCAGTTTTATGAATGAATTGTCATCCTGCTCTTTAAACTCTTCATAGCATAGCCATCTTTCTACAGGGTGTCCCAAAAGTAATGGGACACAGAGCAACAGCAGATTCCTTGGGTCAAAATAATGCAATTTACGTAAACTTGCCTTATCCGAAAGTTAATAATAACAAAGATACAGAGAGTGTTAAACTTTTAATTTTGCTTTCGTTTTTTCTTAATAATTATTTAACCAAATGACCTAGCGGTACAAAATTTGGGATCTGTGGGTTTTTTGAGGCGAGAAATTTAAATTCGTCCACGCTTTTGATATTGCTACTAGAGGGCGCCAGCTACGGCCTACCTCACTTGTTTTAAATGTCGTAACTTTTTTTAGGCTTAGAATATTGACCTGTTTATTAAAATAAGTTACTATAAATCCATCTGCATCAAAATGTATCTTTATTTAAGTCTCTAGGAGCAGCCGTTCTCGAGATAAACGCACTTTAAAGGATCTTGCAATTTTTTTTATGGAAAATAAATTTTATCAATTGTTTCAAACTTTGCATAGTGATAGTTCTAAACACGCTGATCATAGGTCTTCCAGGGCACAAAACCCGAAAACGCCTTTAACCCCCCAAAAATCACCCTCAAAGGTCACTGGGGATTTGGGACTTTTGAGGGTGATTTTGGGGGTTGGAGGCGTTTTCGGGTTTTGTGCCCTGAAACCTTGATCGGCGTGTTTAGAACTATCACTATGCAAAGTTTGAAAACAATTGGATAAAATTTATTTTCCATAAAAAATTGCAAGATCCTTTAAGGCGTTATCTCGAAAACGGCTGCTCTAGAGACTTAAATAAAGTATACATTTTTGATCAGATGGATTTATAGTAACTTATTTTTTAATAAACAGGTCAATATTCTAAGCTAAAAAAAGTTACGACATTTAAAACAAGTGAGGTAGGCCGTATGCGCCCTCTAGTAGCAACATCAAAATCGTGGACGAATTTAAATTTCTCGCCTCAAAAACCCCAGATCCCAAATTTTGTACCGCTAGGTATTTGTTAAAAATTATAAGAAAAACGAAAGCAAAATTAAAAGTTTAACACCCTGTATCTTTGTTATTATTAACTTTCGGATAAGGCAAGTTTACGTAAATTGCATTATTTTGACCTAAGGAATCTGCTGTTGCTCTGTGTCCCATTACTTTTGGGACACCCTGTATATGCATGTAAAAAAATTACCAATATTTACCTGAAACTCCTTGTAAGGATCCGTTATTAATATTTCAGGATGATCCTTGCCTTGCATCTTCTCATTTTCGTACATTTCAAATTCTTGGTCGTCCCTTTCATCATCGCCCAGTATACCAAGGCTCTCTCTTGGAAATTCTAATCTAAAAATATAGTAAATTTTAACATTTTCAATAATGTCCAATCCAACTCGCAAATTATTTTTAACTTTGAGCAGCGGCGTTTGTCGGGGAGTGAGGGCAAGGGCGGGCCACACATTCTGTATACTAAATATAAGCATTTTTCTGTTTAGGTATGCTTGTTCCAACGTATTAAGATATCAAAGAAGCTAGTGCCTTTAGCCTTTATGGACTTAAACAAGCGCCACGTTGTTGGAACAAGCGCGTTGTAGAAGTCATTAATAGTTTAGGATTTCAAAAGAGTGATGCAGACTCTTGTCTATTTGTCAAAAAGCAAGAAAATGCTCATTTTGTCACTAATATGTAGATGATGGACTTTTAGCATCGACTGATGACAATATGAAGAATGGATTTCTGGAAGGTCTAAAGAAGGAGTTCAAAATAACCATCAAATATGCATCGTACTTTTTGGGACTAGAAATTGATAGAAATTTGGACAATTCTATCAAAATTAGTCAAAAATCCTATGCTAAAAAACTACTAGAGAAGTTTAGAATGCAAGATTGTAAACCAGTCTCAACGCCAATAGTTAGAGAGGCTATTGAGTTAGGGAAGGATGAAGAGGAAGCTGAACCAAGCTTTTCCTATAGAGAAGCAGTGGGATCGTTAATGTACCTTATGACTTGAAGCCGCCCTAATTTAGCTTTTGCAGTTGGTGTTTGTTCAAGAAGTGTGGAAAATCCAAGCGTTCAAGACTACATGCGGGTGAAAAGGATATTCAGATAAGTTAAAGGGACATTAGATCTGTGTATAACCTACAAGTACAAGTATAAAAGCGGACATCTAAGAGGTTACAGGGATTCAGATCATTGAGGTGACCAAAGCACCGGTCGATCTAAGTCTTTGTTTGTACAGCGGAGGAGCAGTGTCATGGAGCAGTCAGAGATAAAGTTCAGTGGCAATTTCCACCACAGAAGCCGAAATTGTAGCAGCCAGCGAATGTGCGAAAGAGTTAATTTGGTTGAAAACTCTTTACGAAGAAATTCTACAACTCAAAGATTTGCCAGTTCTAATGGTTGATGAATCCAGAATTTCACAAACGCACAAAGCACATCAGAATAGGACATTTCTTTGTTCAAGAATTGGTCTTAGAAGGTGAATTATTCGTTGTAAAAATAGAAGATAGTAACTAAATTGCTGATATTCTGACGAAAGCCCTTTTTAGACCAAGAGTAAGAAGTTGAGAGTTTACAAGTTAACCAATACTCAATGAGGGAAGGTGTTAAAGTTGGGACACTTTATATACATTTTAGTATTGTTTATAACCTGTTTTTTGAATGTGAATTGATGTCATTAAGTTATTAAAAAGTTTTGTAAAGGGTATTCTATTCTTCCATTTTATAAAGAAAATCTTACACTTACACTTGATCCTTGGGCAAAGATCACACAGTCTTCACATACATTTTTTTGTTTTTCAATTTTAGACCCAATATCCCTATAGTTGATATCCCGATATCCCTATTTTTTTTCTTTGTTTATTTATTTTTGTGTTTTTATTATACAGTAAATCTGTCAGTAAGCTATTTCTGCACTTTGGTATGGGGTGACTTCGCTTGCATTTTTCTTATTTGTTTGCGCCCCCTCCCCCACTTTTACATTGCACGCGCCGCCGCTGGCATTGAGTATAATTTAGTAGGATTTTTTTTCTGTATTGCATTCTGTAAGAATGTGAAGTGACTAAATGCAAAATTTCACAGGAGAAATAGAGTGTTTTAAATACACCTTCTTACCTTGGACTATGAAGATTATCTTCATTTTCCAAATGAATGGTCTTCTGGTATGGTACAATACCGTCATCATCATTCTGCTTTTTCTTATTCTTTTTACTTTTTCGTTTCGGTCTTGAGGGCGTCACAATGCCATCGATAGACTCTTCGTCTCCCTGTAATTTAAGTTTCGAATTATTATTTTTTGTATTCGCTTCAAAAAAAGGCTATTTTACGGACTCATTTCAATCCGTAAAATATAGTTATTTTCCTAACAAGTGCGAAGACGCGCAGCGGAGTTCGGGTAAGCAGCCAAGAGCGGAGAAGTTACTTTCCGCAAGTGTTAGGAACAATATTTTTTCTACAAGCGAGAGGAAAAACCCAAATTTAAAATTTATTAATGAAGGAATTTATGCACTAAATTATTATTACATTTAAGTAAAGTGCAATTGGTCGCGTTGCAAATTTATTGCTGACGCGAGTTGCTTTTCTGTAGAAACCGTTGACGGCGGCGGCGTTGGGTTCTTGATGAGCTAGTCTTTTGCAACTATGGAAGTAGTTTGTTGAACCGAGAGGTTTAGTACATTGGAAGATGGCATTGACGGTTTTTTCTGGATAGTGGAAGGTGTTTCGGTAAAATTAAGTATTTTGTTTGAAATATACTTTCTAAAATTTGTTGAATTCTCGAGGTATCCTTCAGCGACTGATGTAAACTTCCAGCCTTCAAGATGTTTAATGTTGGATATTTGTTCTCCGGAGTTTGCGAGAAATGTTGCAGAGGACCGGCGAAAGCTATGCCCAGTATACAACTCCGGGTTAGGAAGTTTGAGATAGGCCGCTATTTCCGATGGCATTTTTCCGAAGGTATTAATGCCGATACATTGTACTGTACACACTCCCTGTTTATAGTTCACAAAAAATCGCCTATGTGGTGTTGTCGGCTTTCTTAAACTGGCGTACTTTTTATATAGATTCAAAAATTTTCCATTTTCAGCATCTCCAGAAATGACAAAGCTTCTAGAGCTGTGATTTTTTGAGTTTGGGATGTGTATCAATACTAAATTTTCTTGGTCTTCAATATGGTCCAGACATATTTTTGTTAACTCCTTTCTACGACAAGCGCCCGCTAAGCCAAAAATCGTAGCCACTTTTATATGTAAATAAGTATCATCTGGCGCTTCATTCATGAATTTCGAAATTTCTTCTTTTAAAAAGACTTTAGCCTTTTGGGTCTAAAACCAATGCTTTGTTTTTTAAGGTAGGCCGTCACTTTGAAAAACTTGCTTAAATCTATGTTCTTTCGTAACTTAATGATACATTTTAGCATAGAGTATCTAGACCATAATGTATTGGCTTTACATGTTTTTGCTAAATAAGAGAAATAGGCCAGAAAAATCTTCTTTTAAAAGACTTTTAAATTTGGTTAGTCTTGAAAAAGCTACCGTGTTAGCGAAACTAGTAGTAGTCGTAAAAGAAATAAATATATTTCTCAGTTTCACGTAAGTAAAATTTAGTACAAAGTGTATTTTGTTTTTCGTTAAAGTTATAATGGATTTCACCAAGTATCGGCAGAGACAGTTCAATTCAATACATTTTTTGTTTAGGTGTTTTTGTCAAACGAAATGAACATATTATAGTGTTTTTTTAAGTAAACAAATGGTAATGACGCTTATCCACTGATTGAATATCCAAAGTGATTTAATATTCGAATTAGCTCCGCTTGCTGTTCGATTCACTCCGCTCCCATCCAAGGTATAATATTGGAACTTAGCCGCAGTGGCCTGTGTCGACGAGGTATTGTGAATATGTGTGGTTAGCGGCTCGTGGCGCTAATATCGTTTTGGCACCAACGTTTTATATTTGAATTTTACATGCTTCCAGCTCTTTTATAAAATTTCGTATAAAAAATATTTGGCAAAAGTGTTATTTAAATATAAAGGGAGGTCTTTACAAAAAGATTTGATGAAGAGAGCGAATGCTGCACCAAATTAGACACCATAAGTACTATTTGCTTGTTATGTGTTAATACATATTTTCTTGAACTTACTGGTATTTCCTCCTGTGAGACATGCGGCGTCTTCTTTCTTTTTGGTTTCTTTATCGGCTTGCGCTTCGTCGGCGCTTGCGGCAAACTTCTGTTGGATCCTATGGGGTCGTACTCGTTCATCTGAGCCAGAGCGTTCGCTGGTGTTTGGAATCCTTCCCGAATTTCATGTACTACGAAAAATTCGTCGGAATCTATGTCCAATTTACCTAAAAAGTATTTTTTTACGGATATTTATTTAGTTTCATTCTTTAATCTGTAAATGCATATCAGAGGTTGTTGTCTTGAAGTTGATCATAGCATCAACACCACTGGGTAAATTAATTTGGAATATTTAAACTCACCAAGCCTTCCCTTCCTGTGCAAGCTCACGCTTCCCTCACTGGAATATCCATCTCTAATATGCATCCCGCTTTCGTCTTCTTCCAGGTTATCCAGATCCGTAATCAAGTCTTTATTTTGCATTCTTCTATCAAATTCTTCTTCCTCTTCGAAATAATGAGGCCGTTCTTCGTCCCTTCTCAATCGATCTTCGAGTGTCTCGCTTTGATTGTCTTCATATCGTTCGTAGTTCAAGTTTGCTTCGGGTTGTTTTGTGCTTCCATATCTAGAAAAACAATTATCTACAGTATTATGGGTAGTTCTTGCGTTTTTTTTTGTTAATGTACCGGGTGACCATTCGAAAACCAGTGAATTTAGGCCTATAGTGTTTTATATAAAAATGCTTAGAATTTTAAGCAGAATTGAAATATCAAGTCAAATACAGGGTGTCCTATTTAAAAAATCATAACTATGGTTTGCCACGTCTTTATGATGCATCCTGTATAATATCCAAAATTATATTTGAACTCTCCAAATTTGCCCTACAACTTTCATATTAAACATTTTTTTGAGAAACTTCAAATAAAAAGTCAAGGGAGGTGGTAGTTTTCGAATGGTCATCCGGTAAACAGACCCAATTTTTTTCGAGATGTCATTGCTAACTGAGAATTTTAAGTGGATGGACTATAACTAGGCTCATCTAGTGCGCCAGGCCAAGTTCCGGTCTTATGTCCACAGTGTGTATATTACATGAAACGTTTCAGCATATTTTTCTCTACCATAACTTCGTTATCGTTCTACATAAAGGTATGAAATTTGGAATGTAAATTGACATATGTATTCTAATTACTTGTGAAATTGCAGAGAAAAATATGTCAAGTGATTTCTGAGATATTTGACCTTGAAAATCGCCCATTTTATTACTGATTGACTCACTCACTCATGAACCTATTAAAATTATGGGGCACTTTCCATAGGAGGAGAAATCTAAAATTTGGTTTTCTTTTTTTTCTGAATTTAATGAATTAAACAAAATCCTGCCTGCATTTTCTAATGGCTTGTCAACAAAATATTAACTAAAATTTAAGTCACTTGAACCTGTTTGAACAGTACTTGTACGGTAAGTAGTAAGTTATGGAGCAAGTAAAAATTTAGTACACTGGAATAGGATTTATTCTATTTTTTCGTGCAAGTTGACGTATTGTACTTGTCACTTGATTCGTGTAAACGATTTCGCGCGCGAAATTAAGTCAACAAGTGCGGAAGGTTTAGTTTTCAGTTTGTAGATCCTACTAAATATATAGGGGTCCCAATAATTTTGGAAAATGGCATCGAGGTGGTCAGAAGATACCACAGTAAAGTTTGTTTCGGAGTATGTAAAACATGAGTGCCTCTGCCATGTTAAACATTTAGAATACAGAAATAAACATGCTCGTAGTGCAGCTGTTCTAGCTATGAAAACAGAATTGAATATATCGAATTTCAACGAAAAGGAAATATTATTAAAAATAAAAAGCTTGAGGTCCACATATTGCCAGGAGCTTAGAAAAATTAAAGAATCTAATAAATCGGGAGCTGGATTAGACGATATCTATACTCCTAATATAAAATGGTTTTCAATTCTAGATAGTGCAGTAAAATCTGTGAACTTGAACACAAGAAATACTGAAGATAACGTCGTAAGTATAATTATGTATTATAAAACTATTATTTCAAATACTGCTTAAATAATACTCATAACTATTAATAATTATGTATATTCATACATATATTTATTATATCATTCTCAATTGCCAAGGTACTGAGCCTTCGCCTACAAAGTAGTCAGCATATTTATCACGAACTGCCTGGGTTTCTTGACTTGGATGATTTTGTGTATTTTTCTGTACTGAAACCAACCCTTCTGATGGTACTGACCTCCAATTTCCATGCAAAATAGAACCATTTTCACTATCTTCTATGTCCATTGTAGGAGCATTTACATTGCTTTTTGAAATTCTAAGCCAATTATGTAAAGCGCAACATGCTTTTATAATTTTATCTACTTTACGTGTATTATATGGTCTTTCAAAAATTCTAAACCGAGCCACCAATATCCCAAACCCATTTTCAACTATACGTCGTGCCCTTCACAGGCGGTAGTTGAAGACCTTCTGTTTTAACGTTAAATTATGTCCTGGATATGGCTTCACCAAGTATCGTTTTAACGGAAAAGCGTTATCAGCCACTAGTAAATGATGTTCTGGTAACATCTTTTTCTCCAAAGCGGCATGTAAAGAACTATTTCTAAAAACTTCTCCGTCAGAAACTCTACCGTTGCATCCCACATTTATGTACCGGAAACAATAGTCATAATCCACAACTGCTAACAATACAATACTATTTGAATGTTTATAATTATAGTAAAAACTGCCAGCTTCGGGTGGTGCTTTAATTACGACATGTTTGCCGTCTAAAGCACCGCAGCATCCGGGAAAATTCCATTTTTTGCGAAATCCTTCTTCAATTATTTTCCATTCTTCATGGTTGGTAGGTACCTGAAAGGAAGCATTTGATTTAACATACATATATTATAATATATTTCGTGTTGGTAAAATGATATCAATAAAAACTACAATTCATTTTAGGGATATAATGAAGTTAAGGACACACAATCTCAATCTGACTCAAACACATCGCAGGAAGATGGGCCTTCAATTTCCAGACAACTTAACACACCGTCAAATGTTAGCCAGCGTAAAAGACCGCAGGAAGATGAGCCTTCAACTTCCAAAGAACTCAACACACCATTAAATGTGGATCAGCGTAAAAAAAAGGCTGAGTGAACTTCATAAACTTGTTGACAAAGTTAGCAGTGTTACTGATATTGTAAATTCAAAAGATACTGAGAACCATGAGTTTGATTTATTTAGCATTAGAGGCCCAACAATATGTACAAAATTATTTGTCATAACTTCGCATTCAACAAATAAAGAATTCTTCTGCTAATTATACCACAAGTCATCAAAAGACTGATAAAGTCGCTCCACAAGTTCTCTCGCATATAGTGAAATCCTCTCACCAGGTACTTCGCGGAGCACTCTTACAAGACCCCAAATGAAATGGCTTACAGTTTGAACCCTAGCACACAATACATAGACACTCCAACACAATCTTTCCCATCCAGTTCATTTGTTCAGTCACAACAATATTCGAGGGCACAAGATTCAGTTACTACAGTGTTTAGGTACAGTCATCCAATAATATTTTGTCACAAGCTATATCATCAATTACTGATGATGAAGAAAGCGTTTTTTCTATACTTTGTTAAATATTAGATACGTTAAGTTTTTTTTTTTAGTTTAGGTTTATATTTTGCACTAGCACCTGTGCTAGCAGTATTAATATTTTCGTTTGATTCATGTTTATATTTTGCATAATAAAAAATAAATAATAAATGAAATGTCTTTCCTTACCTTTATGAAATCCTTCAGTGCTATATATATTGCTTAACATACTTCTGTAATCATTATACAAATACTGGCCTTTGACACTCTGAAAAGGTGACTTAGAACTCGGAGACTGACCCCTGTTGCAAGCAAATAAAGCACAATTTGTAATTTTAATTTTGGAGATAGAGCACTTCGCATATTGGTATCCGACTTCTTTATCATAAAGTGAATTTTGCCAAGTAAATAATTAAATGATTCTAACATACGCAGGGCATTGAAGTATTCTAATTTATCTTCGCCTGCGAGTTCTTTCAAAAGCACCATACTTGCGCCGAACTTTTCTCTTCTGCTGATCCACTTCCGCTCCCAAAGTCGTTTAAGTCTGTTTTTCTCTTCATATATTTCTTCGTTTATTTCTTCTACGATAATATTTAGAACATCGCATATAATGTCATTAAATTCTTTTACAAGGTGCTGCGACATGTTCATGTTGTCAAGATGTACACTGCACTAATAAAACTTAACCAGTAACTGAACTTAAAACTTACTACTTTACCATGTGCGAACAGCACTTGTGCAAAAAGCGGTAACTTAAATTTTAGTTAATATTTAGTTGACTGTCCCCGTGTAAACAAGCCATAAGACAATTATGACCTCAGAAACTCAGCTCAATCAGATTGCAAACTTCTAAAATTCCCCCTGAATATAGGATGCTACCGCTTTTGTTTCAGGGCGTTCCAAGTAAAAAATGTGCACTTTTCAGAATTTTTCCTTTATTTGTGTCCTAAAGCCTGCTTACATATCAAAATTTAAGTTTCTAATCCCTGGGAAAGTGCTTCATAATTTTGATGACTCAATGAGCGAGTGCGTGAATCAGTCAGTTAGCCAGTAATAAAATAAGGGATTTTAAAAATGGAAAATCTCAAAAACCACTTGTTATAACTTTCTCAATTTTTTTACGGGTAATTAGAATACTTATGTGACATGACACACCAAATCTCATACCTTTAATTGGAACAATAACAAAGTTATGATAGGGGGAAAACGCGCTGAAACGTTTCGTGTAATATATAAACTGCGTGCGTCTCCGTGCCGCAACTTGGCTGGCTGACCATGTGACAAAACGACATAAAAAATCAGGTTAGTGACAACATCCTGGACCTGAGAACAGACTATTGTCTGGCAAATTTATCTGTAACTGCGAAAAGAATTCGAACTATTTTAAACGAAAGTATGTGTGTGTGCCAAGTTTAACTACAAGAAAGCAATAGTACTGGTCAAGTAGTAATTTAAATTTTAAAATATTTTTTTTTACAATAACAAAATATAATATTGAAAACAGCTGAAAATTTAATAGTGGTTGTTATAAAGTTTAATTTTTATTTAATAACTATTTTGTTTTACTAGTAAATATTATAATCGGTAATTATTTTCCGAAGATCTTATCGACTTTGGCTAAACTGGCAACATCAGACAAAAGGCATGTCCACTTGCGTCATAAACGAACCTGATTGGTGGAGTTTGTCACATGTTTTGTTACTTGTGGGGTAAATTGAGGCGTAATAGATGATTTCCCAATATTCATTTAATAAAAACTTTGAGGTAAAAATTAGAGATTCAAGTGAATGGCAACAACTCCATCTCCCCAGGACGTTTGGGGACATCATCTGGTATACAGATGGATCCAAAACCAAGCAGGGAACTGGAGCGGGCGTGTACGGTAAAATGAGGAACTTACAATTCTCCATTTTACTAGGAACACACAGTTCTCTATTTCAAACGCAAATATATGCTTTACTGCACTGTGCAAAAGGAAAATAACAGAAGGACTTATGAAAACAAGCGGATCTGTCATAATAACAGTCAGCCAGGCATCACTAGGGGCACTAGCAAACCCCAATATAACTTCCAAGCTGATATGGAAATGCCAAAAATAACTGGAGTCCTAGGAGAACGCAAGAAGGTAACTTTCCTGTGGGCATCGGGACATTCGGAAATAGAAGGCAACGAAAAAGCGGATGAGCTACCAAGACAGGGATCATCCACACCATGCTTTGGACCAGAACCTGCCCTTGGAGGGACCAAAACCACAGCACAAGGGCAAACTAGGGAATGGATCCGAAACAAACACGAGAAATACTGATCCAGCATCGGTAGAATAAGACATGGAAAATGCTTCATAAAGGGCCTATCCAAAAGAACGAAGAAAGAACTACTCAGGCAAATTAGGAAAAGACTACGCATAACAGTAGGGCTGCTTACAGGGCACGTTAACCTAAGAGGACACCTCCATAAGATAGGCTCATACAATGGGGACCCAAGTTGCAGAATGTGTGATGAGGGGAAGAAAAGCCTACCACATTCTGTGCGAATGTGGAGCGTTAAATCACAAAAGACAGGTCTTATTTGGGCAACCGAAAATGAGCCCACAGGAATATATCAACCAACCAGTCTCGGGGTTATACAGACTTGTAGAAGAAAAAAGACTAGTGGAAAGATTGGTATAAAAAAATGGGAGATGGGCACAAAAAGCTCAAGAGGCTGCGCTGCCTCCAGTAGTAAATTAAGACGGCTCCCAGGAAAAAAAATTGGCCTGGCAATCTACCGTGCGCCTATATAGACTATCTTACCCCGGTCCAAACCTCCCAAACCGTTGCTCCACTAACTGTCCAATAATTATTTCGTCTTCATTAGCAGAATCCTCTCCATCGCCAGTTTCTCTCTCAGGTTGTCGGAGATTACCATGTTGCCACCTATTTAGGTATTCCGCTCTATTAATCTCTTGATTCTCTCTCTCGTAGTCATCTTCGATATCAATATCTTTGTCGTATCGCATATGAGATGACCGATCGATGTCTTCTGAAGTTTCTCTGTCTTCGTAGCCAGTACGTACTGGTGTGTTTTCTAAAAAAAAATAAACCTTGAAATACTAGGAAGCATCAGCGTATCTACGATTTTCAACAATTTTTATCTAAAAAGTGAGACATGGGACACCCACCAAATACAGGGTGTCCTGGTTTATGTGGGAAATCTCTCGGATCCAGGTAGAACATCGAAAAATAATACCGAACGTTCCTATAAAAAAAAACCTACAGGCCTTCATTACGAAGATACAGCCGCCTAAAGGACGCCGCTGGTAATTGGTTATTCTTAAATTACTTTTAAACTACTCGGTATAATTTAATAAAAATTTTATGTGATAAACACTATTAAGGACCTCTTAAAATGATATCCTTAAAATACATTTACCTTGTTTACTTTGCCAGGGGGACTAGGTTGTACACTTTAATGCCCATATTTTTAACACCCTGTATGTTAAAGCCTCGAAAAAATATTTTGGATACCTGGAACCTTACACAAAAAATTACTCTTGTTCATTATCGATAAAATGAACCGTTTTGGAGAAAAATTAATAAACTGGCTATGTTTTTTATAAAAGATGTATATTTTCAAATATCATCTTTTATTAAAAAAAACATTAGCTAGTTTACTAATTTTTCTCCAAACATTCATTTTATCGATAATGAACAAGAGTACCTTTTTAGTGAAGGTCCAGGTATCCAAAAATATTTTTTTCGAGGCTTTAAAAAGGTGTTAAAAATATAGGCATTAAAGTCTACAACCTAGTCCGCCTCTGGCAAAGTAAACAAGGTAAATGTATTTTAAGTCCTTAATAATGCGTATCACATAAAATGTTTATTAAATTATAACGAGTAGTTTAAAAGTAATTTAAGAAAAACCAATTACCAGCGGCGTCCTTTAGGTGGCTGTATCTTCGTAATGAAGGCCTCTAGGAATTTTTTTTATAGGAACGTTCGGTATTATTTTTCGATGTTCTACCTGGATCCGAAAGATTTCCCACATAAACCCGGACACCCTGTATATACCAGATTATATTGGTTTCAAGAAGAACACTTTGGTAAAACAATATTTTGAAATTTGCGAAAAAAAGTGAATTTTTGGACTTTTTCACTCGTCCATTATTTTATGCAAATGTTTCAGACTCCTCTTATTTCAAGAAAAATGCAGATATGTTTGCGAAATTTGGTATCTAACAATAAATGTTTTAATAAATACAAATAGAAAATTTACTTTCGAAAGTCCGATTTTTCCCAGGGATGCACCCCAAAGTTTATTAATATAAATTAATAAACTCTGGCGCACCCAAAAAAAAATTACTTTTTTTGCAAATTTTATAATGATTTTTTTACCAAAGTGTTCTTTTTGAATCCAACATCATCTGGTATATTTATATTTGATGTGGGCCGATGTCTCACTTTTTAGATAAAACATTAACATTAAAAGTCCTAAAACCCCCAATGCTAGGGAGAAGAGGTACAATAAAAATAATGTAAATAATTATAACAATAATAAAAACAACTGACAGCTCGTTTAGGATGTTTAATAATGGTAATCTTTGTGTTTATTTTTAATTGTTTTAATATTCTGCATTTTATGGAGAGTTTTGTAAAAAAATAAGTTTAAATAGCAATGTCATCAAATGTTTAATAGGGTGTCGCCCATTTTGGCCCGAGCCAAAACCCAAATTGACCTGCTTTCAAACGGACTTAGCCCATCTCGGCCCGATGGATTATATGGGTATATATGTGGCTCATAAATTTGGCCCAACTCGGCCCAAGAATGTATTTAAATAACATAGGTTCCCAAAAAAAGTGGTGTGTGCTGGGTGTCAGACTAAGATTTTCTGGCGTATTTTTTTCTGCTGAACACAAATCTGAAGTCAAAATTGGTTGTCAAACAGCAAAACATTAAGAAAACCCCAAAAAACCGACACGGTACATTTACCGGCAGAAACCTGCTACTACGGAATGTTTGGACAAAAAATTTTATAGAACAAAAAAAAACTTTTTAAATTATCTATAAAAAAGTTAAATAAATATCTTTGATAAGATAAATAATAAAGGGGATATAAACGAAAATGTAATTTTGACAAAAAATTTCAGTCCAAAATAGGATTTTTTTTAATTAATGTGATTTTTGTTTTTTTTTAATAAACCATTTATTTTATTTATTTGAATCCCAAATCACTCAAAATTTGCAGAAAAAATCCTAAAATAAAAAAATAATCATTGTCAAATTTTTCCAGAGGTATATTTTGAAAAAATCCTGAAAATTCGGTTTTTAATTATAACTCGAAAAATATTGCATTTAGACAAAAAGGTTATATAACTTAAATTAAAGGTCTTGTAAAAATACATAGTTTATGTCCCATAAAGTTTCGTGTCTCTTTTATAGTTTTTAAGATATTGCCGTTTTAAATTAAAAAAAAGCGTTAATATCTGAATTTACGCCTTTTCCTGATTATTGGCTGTTTGACCTCCAATTTTAACTTCAGGTTCGTGTTTAGCGAAAAAAATGCTCCAGAAAATCCTAATCCGACACCCAGCACACACCCCTTTTTTTGTGGGCCGGTGTAATTTATTTAAAATATGTTTTCTTGAAAGTGTTAGACAATGTTATGGTTTCGATAAAACTAAAATCTTGGACATCCATTGTCTTTATTTATTTGTTAATTGTACACGACGTTCGGATGTGATATCCAACCGGATTCAAATATAAAGTTATACTTGGAAAACGTTTGGGGGTACATCACAACCGAAACGTCTGTAACAATTATTAAATAAAGACAATGAAAAATCCAGATTTAGTTTTTTTTTTAAAATTTTAAAATATGTTACAAACTAGTCCTTTTAAATATTTGAATTTTTCAGACGTTTTTGGGAGCTCCAACCGTTTTCAATGATAAAGTTATACTTGAAAACGGTTGGGGATAATCACTTACCGAAACGTCGTGTAAAATTAAAAATAAAGACAATGAAAGTCCCAAAATTTAGTTTATTAAATACCCGGGCCGAGTTAGGCTTTTTTCAAAGGGCATTAAAATCGTATTACCTGATATATCGCTTTTTAGGGCCGAGTTGGACAACGTCCTTTTAATAAAGAAGCAGAATGTGTAGTACCAGAAATATTCACTTGAGAATTATTGTAGTAGGAGACTAGCTGCCATTTTTAACTCCTAAATGATCATGCAATATTTTATAAATGCTGTAGAACTAATGCCGAATGTTGCCTTAATCTCCCATGGCGATCTTGTGATATTAGTGTTTGCACAGCATCAATGTTTTCTGACACAACAACTGATTTTGATTTGTTTTATGGTTATGGTATAAAGTTTTATTGAGGTGAGCTTCACATTTATTTCTATTAGAACAAAACTTACCTCCAAAAAAGAAAATTATTAATTTAGAACCTCACCTTTATCATATTTCAGCACATCATCGGCATCCATAGAATCCTCAGAATGCAAGGGTATCCGGATGCTGCTCGTGCTGCTCTCGGTGGTTCCTTTGGCTACTTCTTTAGTTTTCTTGGCTCTGGGCACAGTACCAAATGCCATATTCTGTTCGTCCGTCGCTTTTTTCTTTTTAAATCGGGGAAATGTTCTGCTAAAGTCGAAATCGAACTTCGATCGTGGTTTTGGGCTTCCCGAGTCACCTAAGAAAAAATGCTTAGTAATATTATTTGTTTTATTAAGCATATAACAAACATAAACATTTATTTAAAGTTTAAACGGCAATAAGGCTTAAAAAAAAATAAAATTTTCTCATGAAAAAACGTATTTAACTTTTTAAATAATACATTTCGTTTTAAATATATTTTCTTAATTGACCAAATTAATCCTAGATAAACAATTTTATACGGTAAAAATACGAAAATATTAATCTAGGTTCAAGAATACATCCACCATGCTGCTCCAAATGCAGTACGAAGCTAAATAGTTTTTGCCCCTCTGATTGGTCGACTGAAGGCCAAATTTGAATTCTGTCGCGGTTTTTCTTATCATTTTTAACAGGAGTGACGTTAGGATTCGGGCTGCGAACGATCGTGTGACGCGTGCTTAGCCAATGAGTTTGTACATACAGAGTATTATTTAAGGAGTATTTAAAACGTCAGATAATATAGATGATGAACGAAGAAAAAAACTTAGATTTTTTGGATTATTAATATTTTTCCGTAGCACTTATGAAAAAGCCGCCACTTCTCTTACCTGCATTTGACTCAGTCGAATACTGTCTAGTTTCGACAGTTCGTGTTTCAGTTGTTTTTTTCGTGCCGGGTAGACTGATATGAGGTAGGTGTATAGTAGCAGTGTCGGGTATCTTCGGCATGTGCAAGTTGATTTTCGGTTTTTCAAATTTAAACTTCTTGAAGTCTGGTTTTTTAAAGTTCGGTTTCTTAAACTCTGGTTTTTTGAATTCCGGTGCTTTGGGCATGGGATGTTCGGTTTTTTGATGTTGCGCATCTTGTTGCGGAACTCGTTGGTCTTGTTTTTCAGTTGGTCAGTACGTTGCTTAAAAGCTACCTACAATGGATATTAGTACTTTTACGGAGGTTTTGTTGTATATATATATATATATATATATATATATATAAAAATATATATATATATATATATATATATATATATATATATATATATATATATATATATATATATATATATAATATAATTATAATAAAAAAATATATAAATTAATATTTTAATAAAAATTAAATTTTAAATTAAGTTCCCAAAACAAAAATTTAAAATGAATTTTTAATGGGCAATTAACTTTTTCCCTATTTTCCCAAAAAAAATTTTAAATTTTTTTCAAAGTAATTTTTCAATTTTCCATTTGTTTTTTCCTTATTTATTCCCCAAAAACGCCCCCAGACAAAAAAAAAAAAAATCCATACCTGGAATTTATTTGGTCCTTCACTCGTCTTCGTTTCCTCACTCGCCTCGGGTCCTTGACTGGTCCTCGATTGATTATCCAGAGCCTCCTGCCTTTGGGGGCTTGTCTCAACATTTATTTTTTTTTGGGGAGTCTGCCAATTTGGGGAAAAAATGGTTTTTTTCTTTTCCTCAGTTGGTTTTTCTAGAATTTCTTCGCTTTTTATCACAATTTGGTCATTGTTCTGTAATCACGGACGGGGAGGATGATGAAGACTTAACCAACTTCACCCGGGGTTGATGGGTTCGTATTCATGGTCACTGAAACATGTAAAGGTATTTTTTGTAAGTTTGATTATTTAAAAGGAAATAAGGGGAATTTGTATTTCTCCAGAGGGGGGTTGAAATCTGGGGTTGGGGAAAATTTTTCGGCAAAAACCTTCTGCAGATTTTCCCCTTTTTTTTTTTTGATCCAATATTCTAGCAGAGCGTTTCGGAAAACCCAAAACATCAGTGCTATTCGAAGGGAGTCACAGCAATTTGAAACATAATAGTTAAGGGGGACATCGAAAAACAATTTTAATATTATAAAAAAGAAAATTATAAAAACAATTTTCCCTTTTGAAAGGTTTTTTTTTTTTTTTAACCCCTTGGTACCATTCTGTTAAATGCCAAAATTTTATATTTACTTTTAATTGAACACCCTGTGTTATGTTTTTAAACCAGCATAAGGTTTGTATTAAAAATTTAACAGATTAACAACACAGTTTTTTGTCCGGTCCCGGCAAGATTCACTTAAAAGAATCAAAACCCCGTACTTTTTAAGATCGGCTTTAAACGAAATAAAGCATAAAAGGGTCACGCTGTATTTTTTCCGAATTCAAACTTTTAACTCTGAATTTGGACTTTAATTTTTGAATTTAGACTATGAAATTTATCTCTGAATTCGGAATTCAAAGATAGAGTTTATTTATTTAGTTTAGAAGAGTTTAAAATCTGAATTGGGAAAAAATTTCAGCATGGCATTATTACACTTTCGTAAAAATGTTTTCTAACAAAATTAAAATAATTATAAATTTAACACTTTTAACTTATATTTATTTTAAGTAATTTTTTGGGGTTTAAATTTTTTTGTTGAAGGGGGGGATTGATTTTTGAAAAAAAATTTTTAAAATTCCCCTTTGATTTTTCCAAATTTGGATACGGGGGGGGGCGTATTACAACTCCCCAAAAAATTTTTTTGGGGGTTTTCGAGATAACTCAAAATTTAAAACCAAACTAACCCTTTTCACCATTCCCTTTTTTTCCTAATTTTTTATTTTTAACTCATTACCACAATTTGACAAACACCTTTTTTGAAAATTTTTTTTTTTTTTTTTACATTTTTTTTCCCCTTTTAAATTCAAAATTCCTTTTACCCCCCCCAACGTGGGGCCCAAAAATTTTTTACCCCTTTTTTTTTGAAAAGGGCGCCTTTAACTTGAAATTTAAAAATTTTAAGGAAAAAAAAGGGTAAAATAAATAAAAATAAAGGTTTTGAAGGTGTTTATAAATTTTTGACCAAATGTAAAAATCAAAAATTTTACAAAAAAAAAGGGGAATATAGGGGAAAATGAGGGGTTGTTTGATTTTTAACTTTTGATGAATTCTCGGAAAAAAAAGGGGTTCCGAATTTTTTTTTTTGATTCGTAACCCCCTAAAAAAACCCCTATACCAAATTTTTGGCAAAAGGGAAGGGGGGGAATTTTTAGACAATTTCCAAAATCAATAAACCATTTTTTCAGTAAACGCGCTATCCTACCCCAAAAAGCACCGATTTTTTAACGGGACCAAGCGTACTCCTGGTACCACCAATGTTATTTCCAGAAACATTAAATTATTCGAGCCCAAAAAACCCGGGGAAAACTTAAGGGCCTCGTTCCCCTAAGCTACCCCTTCAAGTGAGAACGGATTGAAAACCCCGACAGGCGCATCTCACATCCAGTGACGAAACACTGGAACCGCCGAGTTTTCACGAGACACGTTACGCTTGTCTTTACGTCGGGCCTTCGGAAAGGGGTCGACGGTGGTCGTAGACCGGAAAAGAGAGGACGGGCGACGATTTGATTGGTTGATCCGTTGAGACTCCTTTTTTGTTTGGAGGAGTGGCGCGTGGTTTTAATTTTAGGAAAATTTTTGGTGGCAAATTTGTTTTTTTTTTCTTTTTAAAGGGTGTCCCAAAACTTACAGATTTTTAAAAAATAAATGAAAATATAGGTATTAGGTTTTAAAGTTTTGTAAATTATTAAACGGGGTTTTTTAATAACATGCTAATATTTAAGGGGGTGATTTTTGGACCCTTTTTAAAAAAAAGACTTCATATGAATATATGTCCTAAACGACTTATCTTTTAAATTGGGTTTTAAAATTTTTTAAGAAAAAAAATTTTTTATTGTCATTTTCATACCACTTTAAATATTTTTTTTAAAAATTGGGTCGGTTTAATGCAAAAAATTTTTTTACCAAGAAACATTTTTTTGCCAACAGGGCGTCCACTGGCTCTGACTAGATTTTTTTTTAAGGGAAAAAAGTAGTACGCCACTGTTTCTCTTAAAAAATAGTTTTTTAATTAAAAGGAAATTTTTTTTGGGTGAGGTGGTTTTTAAATCCAGGCGAAGCCGACTTTTTCCCCCAACATTAAAGGCCTTTCGCATCGTGTAATGTATTTTTTTTCGCCTGTTCTATGTATCGCATAATTTAATAATCTTTTTTAAAGAAATATGAGTTTTTTTAAATTTTACCTGTTAAAAATTAATCCATAGAAACAATTTTTGTTGACATTGTCTGTCATCAGCTTTTCAGATTTTGAATTATTTTAATTTAGTATAAATCCATTCCCTTTTTAAAAATTTTAAATAATATAAAAATGGCACCCAAAAGGCTGACCTTGCGGGCCTCACTTCTGCCAGACAAATCTAAAGAGAGGTACCATCAAACATATAAACGTTTTCTGAATGGCTTGCTACAAAAAATGTGGGGGGATTGACGAGAATGTGATGTTGGCATATTTTCAAAAAAAATGAGTCTTTATCCCCACCAACCCCTCTGGTCTGTATATTCCATGTCGTTAACAATTTCCGTAAAAAAAAATCAAGATATTTCGGAGTTAAAGTGTTGCTTTTTTGGAAAAGAGGGTTATGAGGCAAAAGTCAAACTTTTTTAAAAAAGAAGAAACTAAATTTTTTACTTAACGCGCCTGATCAAAGTTACTTAGCAATGAAAGTAATAGCCATTATGGGAGTGGCTGGGGCATGCCGGACAGACGAAATATACAAAAGAAGCTAAATTAGAAATAAGAAATGACGTGGCTATAGTAAAAATAGTGGATCTAAAAATAAAGTTAAAAAAAACTTTGTAGTAACCAAACGTTGAAGGCTCAGTTCTTTTTCAGATTTTCGGAATAATTTAAACTGAGACCAAGGGAAGCTCTAGATGAGCGTTTAGTATCGATGAAAAAGGAAATGTGTTAATCAAAATTGGAAAAACCATTTTAAAGTACCTAAAGAAATTCGAAGTTTTTGAAGCTTAAGACATCAAAATACACTGGCCATTCTTTTGAAGAACGTCAACCACGTTCCTTTCCTGCTTCGGGGTCGATATTTTGGACTTAAAAGGCATGGAGGTTGGGTTTCTTCTGTTGGGGGGGATATATTGTGAATCCATAGTAATAAGGTGGAAATTTCAAAAAAGATTTTACACGAAATTCCACCCAAAATTTCCTCAATGAAGTAACAGTGAAAAAAATGAATATTAACGTAGTTAAAGGTGATAACGATACCCCAAAAAAATTTAAAAACTGTTAATTCAAGTATTATTCCTCCAATTTCTTTTTCTAATTGCTCAAACACAATTATTTAATTTAATACCTAACCTAGGTTTTTTAAAAAATTTTGTCATAAATTAGTTACTTTTTAAAATAAATCCTAATATTTCCCCCAAGCATATTTTTTTTTTTACTCTTACTTTTTTTTCCAGGGGCCGAAAAATTTTTTCGTAGCTAGCAACGCTTTGCAACCAGGTAACACGAAGGTTCTCTTTCGTTATCATTCGCGTTGCTAGGACCACAAAGTTTTCTTATTTATACAGTATTAGAAAAATATATTTTTGGAGTCCTCGGTCAATTTAAAATAAATTTGGTTACTTGACTTTTTTTCGTACGACTCACCGTTTTCCCATAAAAAAAAACTTCGCTTATTTGCATCTCATTGGACCAATTAGGAGAAAACGATTTATTAACTTTGAACAAAAATTTTTTTAAAAGATAAATAAATAAAAAATGTCTTTAATGCATTATAAAATTGTCATAAAAATATTTAAAGTGGTATTATATTTTTTGGGACACCCTATTTGTTATAACACTACATTGTTAAAAAAAAATGAATTGATTTTAAAAAAAGTTTTATAAAATGATCACAAAATAATTGCTTTAAATAAATTATAATTTTTTAAATATACGTCAGTCGTCAACGAAATTTTAACGTCAGACAGTTTGACATCATCGTTTTGACCCATAAACCCTTCTAAAAATTTACGGCAATACATATTTTTATGAGGGCAGTGTAAACATACTTTTAACGCCCTTTAAAAGCAAAGCGACTAACCAGCACCTAACCGGGAAAAGATTGAAATTCACCTTAAGCATGATCCCAAAAACGCGTAATTTTTGAAATTTCAGCAGCAAACGAGTTGAAAACCGAGGACCCCTGAGTTATTTTCGGTTTCTCAAGCACACCGGGAATTCCAAGTCTCGACTATTTTTAATATTTTGTCCCTGCAATTTTGGGTCTCGGCAATTTTGGGAAACGTTGCAAACATTGAAAAATTATGGAAAACCTGCGTTTTCAATTTAAACATATAAGATTTTAACTTAATAGGGGGGGTTTCCTAAGCGAGTAGAAGGTACTTTTGGTTTTATCTATTTTTTTGCGTAACATTTAAGGTTTTTTGGTATAAAATAAATTGAGGAAATCCCCGAACCGCCAGTCCGGGGATCAAAGGCGTTTTCACA
>JAHBCN010010548.1:0-31336 GCA_019359885.1 Listronotus oregonensis | reverse complement strand
ATTCCATATTAATTATTTTTTACTAAAAATTTAAATCCTGAAAAGAACTTGTTTAGATAAATATCAAATAATTAAATTTTAAATTTAAATTAACTCGCATTTTTACTGATGCGTATTTCGAAAAAGCGCTATTTTGTGCCCGCTTTTATAAAACGCTGTTTTGTAATGCGTATTTGTACATGCGCTTTTTTGTAACGCGCTAATTTGTACACGCGCTATTTAGTACGCGCTATTTTGTAACACGCTATTTTGAAACGCGCTATTTTGATACAATGCCAACAAATTATGATGGGTATGTTTATAATTATATCAATGATTATAACTATAAAAAATTTTAAAAAATCGAAAAAAAATTGATTGGTTTTAAAAATTATGTGTAACAAACTCTTGGTAGCATAAATTAGCTTTCAGGAATTTTATTTAAAAGTCCACGTTACGTATCTTTAAATTTTTTTATTTTTATGATCCCATTTAAAAAAAAAATTCAATTCGACACGTATGTATGTATTATTATTAGAACCGCAACAATAATATACATTTTTTGATAATCTATAAGGGCTTAAAAAAGTTATTTGTGCAACCAGTTGGGAAAAGCAGTACTTTTCATAATAAGCAGAATGTGAGTTATGAAAAATAGTGTTTTTCAACGCGTTTCACACAACATTTTATCTTATTTTGAATATGATATGATTCTTTTTAATTTTTTCTAATTTTTACATTTGAAGTGATACTTTTTAAGACTCTGGACGTTATTAAATATCTTACTTTTGATCATCAGTTGCGAAAAATTTTTCTTTTCATAACTAGTTATGAAAACTAAGTTATTTGACAACGTCAATAAGTTTTGAAAAGTGTTACTTTTAGTGATGAGCGAGACCGGTCTTGGTCTTGCGGTCTTGGTCTTGGTCTTGCAGCAAGACCAAGACCGGACCAAGACCAAGACCGCCTTCAATTGAAACCAAGACCGGGAGCAAGACCAAGACCAAGACCAAGACCGAGAGGCAAGACTACGCAAGACCAAGACCGACCTGCAAGACTTTTTGCACTTTTGTCACTTTTTTAAATTATAATATTCAATTTTTGTATTCAATATACAGGGGATTTCATACAGACATGACAAAAATGTGTCGAGAACTGCCTAAAAAGGCATTATTTTATGAGTAAAGGTTTTTTTTTAATAAAATAATAATTACATGATCCTTTTTTTAATAAAATTTCAAAAACGATAACTAGTAGATTTAGTAAAATGTTTCAAAAATAATAAGATTGTGACTCAATGGTCCGACAAAGCTCGATATCTCCAAAACCGTTTACGACAGAGAAAAACTAAGAGTACAAAAGTTATAGAAGCTGAAAATTACTTACATATTCCTAATGTTTCTTTTTAAGTAGGTATCTAGTGCCGGTTTCGGCAATGAAAAAGAATATACTAAATTTAAGCATAATAAAAAATTAGTTTAAGGTTATCTTAGCTTGATATCCCCAAGACTATATCGTTTTAATTTGAGGATTTAAAATCTTCATTTAAATTTATTTTAAATTAAATATACACATCGTTATTTGTAACATATGAAAGATTTATTTTTATGCACAATTAAATCAAATTGTTATTTATAAAGATTTAGAATGGATATCAGTAGACAGCATAAGTCAAAAGTTTTAGAAATAAATTTTGATTTTGTTATAAAGATTCTACCGAATCAAAAGTTAATTGGAAATGTTATATGTTTAAAAAAAATATCGTACTTTAAATCTGAGCCTACAATTGTATTTTAAAAATGATATACTAAAAATTAAAAAATATTTAAATTTTGGTTTTATTATAGCAAATTTTGGTATAAGTAGATTTTGTTTTATTTGGATATTGTAATATTAAAATGAAAATATTAACTTTTAATTTTAATTTTAGTTAATAAATGTTCGTTTAATATGCGGGGACATTTTTAGAACTGAAAATATTTAAAATTGAGGTAACCATGGGGATTTTGGAAAAGGAATAAATTTTGTTTAACGAAGTTGGCATTTTTCAACAAAATGCCGTTTAAAACGGGTTTTTTCAAATTCCCCAAAGAAAAATAGGAAAAACCAAAATTTTGAAAAATGTATTTTTATTTTACCAACCCTTTTAAACCGATTTTTAAAATTAATAACACAAATTTAAACCACTTTATTTCCGCCAAATTAATGTTTTTGGATTTTCCCATTAACGTTTTTTTTTGACCAATTTATCAAAATTTTTTTTTTCTTTTCCCAAAGGACTTTTCACTCTCATTACTTTTTGAGCTAAGTACCGAACCACAAAAACTGATATGCAAGTGTGATAATCGTTGAATAGGTCATTCAATAAGAAACTCAAAAAAATAAAAAAATCCAATTTTGGGTCCACAAAAAAAAATAAAGTTAATGATGGTCGTCATAAATTAAACGTTGAATGGCAAATCCAAAAACACTAATATTTAGCGGAAATAAAGTGGCTATGAAATGTGTTATTAATTTTAAAATCGGTTAATAAAAAGGAGAAAAAAAGATCAATTTTTGAAAATTTTATTTTTTTGTATATCTCTGAACTATTTGGAAAAAAATTTCTTTTAAACGGCATTTTGTGGGGAAGAAATCGCAACTTTACCTTAATTTAACCAACCTCGTATCTCTTCGGTTTTAAGATCCCCATGCATACACTCGAATTTGTTCACCCTGTATAATACATTTAAAAAAGAAGCTTTCCCCAAACTGAACACATTCTTTTTTAAGATCCGGATTTTTTTCCATTCATCATTTTTAGAAAATAATGTTGTAATGACCTCAACATTTTTGACCTAAACAACGTTACTTTCTTAAAATTAAAAAACGATAGTTATTTTTTTAAAAAAGATAAAAATCCATTATTACGTTTAGCTAACATTAATATAGGTATACAATTTTTTAAAAGTTTTTCGTGTTAAAAAAGTCCATTATAATTAAACAGGTTTAGCTGACTACTACAAAAAAAACAATAGGTAAAAATTTAACGTTTATTAAAAATATCTTTGAAGTTTTTTTAAAAATCTGTTAAATAACAAAATATAATTTTCATTATAGAAGAATTAACTTTGTTTACTTTTCTTGGAAAAAGAAACATTTGTTTCAACTTCGTAACGAAATAAAATCAGTTCAAATATTTTTCTTTGAAATATTGAGGCCCAACCCAACGGGATAGTTTTTTGGGCCTTTACAACTCTGGAAAATGGTCTTCCTCTGACATTTTCTAAAAAAATAAAATAAACATTTGAAATGCTAAAATTAAAAAAATTAAGCAAAATTTTTCTGTAAAAGTAAATAGGGGGGACATCAGATTTCTATACCAAATACAGATAAAAAAAATAAAATATAAATAAAATCCGTTAAACCATTTAAAAGTAAATTAACTCCTAAACAACAGGGGCGACAAAACCAAAGTACAAAGGTTTTAAATATAATTAATTAAAAAACGTTTTCAAATGTATACTACGTTTTTCCTAGGTATCCTAAAATTTAACAAAAAGAAAGATACTCAGGCTTATACAATATATAGAAAGGGTTTTAATAATATGTATTATTATTATACATTTTTTTTAAAAATTTTTTTTTCAAAAAAAAAGTTTGGGGACCTATAGGCCAGGAGTCAAAGTTTTAAAAATAATATACTTGACTAAAATCAGTTTGCTTAGAATAGCTTTAGTAATTTCATTTACCCATATTCCTAGTTGGCAAGTTTTAAAAATGTAACGCGCCCAATGCCTTTAATTTATTTAAGATTTTTTAAGTTAAATAAAAAAAATTTAAAAAAAAATGCCTAAAAATATACAATTTATTAGACATGTGGAGGATATGATATATTGTTTGTTAGGTATACTAATTTTACCACTCGTATCATATTTTTTAAAATGTAAAATATTAAGGTTTTTTAAATGTACTTAGTAGTTTTTTAGTAAATTATTTTAACATTTTATATAAACATTTTTTAGTTATGAAAAAAAAAGCGTAGTCCTAAGGTAAGTTTATTTAAATAAAAATGCCTGTTTTGGTGACAATTGAGATCTATCGACCCTTGGTTTTTAAACAGTTTTTAAAACAATGGTGAAATACACCTAGGCTTGAATAACCCCATCACATCCCCACTGTTGTAAAATGTCTTCAACCCCCCAAAATCGTACAAACACCCAAAACAAAAAACTGCAACGACTAGAACAGCCCCGATTAAATTCCGCTATACCCTTCACCTTGATCTATAATCACAAGAAGACAAAAACCAAGCACCGCCAACCGGGCCAATCGGGGACATCGTAGGTGGACTTTCTAGAAATGAAAATTTCCCAATTTCAAAAAATTTTATATTTAGATTATATTGCAAATATATTCTCAAATTGAGCAATCCAAATGTTTCAAATTGAACATACAGGACGCTTTCTTTAAATGATATGTCATTTTAATTGTAAATGACCGTTTTTTTTAAAAGTAACTGAAATTCAAAGTAAAATTATAGTTATTTTAAATAAAACAAAAACAAACCAAACAGAAAGCTTAGCTTTAGACTGTATTTTTAAAGTGAAAAATATTTTTAAGGATAGAAATAATTTTATTAATCATTTTGAAATACTTTTTAAGGTGGCTTTCTTCAAATAAGAATCGGTAATCTCAATTTAAATAAATATAAACAAAAATATCTAAATACTCTATTTGATAATATGTTTTTTTCTGTGTATATCGATCTTTGTCGCAGTATCGAGCCACCTTGTATATGCAGAATGTTTATAAAGTATTTGTACAAACTTTTTACGGCAAATGTTGACTAATTTGAACATAGAAAGTTTATTTGAACTGAAAAGCTTTCTAGATACTTTTTTTTTAATTAGAAACCAATGTTTAAATATCAGAATCATTTTCATGGAAATTTCACATCTGGTTGAAATTAAAAGATTTTTTCTGCCCTCAGAGTACTCAGTATTGTAATTTTATATGCTTCTTCAAAGAAAATTTAAATATTTCCTATCACTAAAATGAAGCGTTATAAATAAATAAACCCCTACATTTAAAATATCCTTTTTAATCAGATAATTTAAATGTACATGTAAGGTTAAAATTGGTATATTTTAAAATTTTAAAGCAAAAAATATAGTCTCCATCCTTATTTATTTGTAAGTATTAAAAATATATATATTTTATTTAAGATTCCTTAGTTTAAATTATTACTACCAAAAAAAGCAAGACCAGCAAGACTCTTGCAGCAAGACCAAGACCAAGACCAAGATCGGGTGGTGCAAGACCAAGACCAAGATCGTCTTTGGGCTTGCAAGACCAAGACCAAGACCAGACTTGCAAGACCAAGACTAAGACTAGCCCGGTCTTGGTCTTGGTCTTGCTTTGCTCATCACTAGTTACTTTAAATGTCAAAATTAGAAAAATAAATATACGAAATTTTATAGATGTAGGTGTTGGTAGATTGGTATGTATGTTTGTAGGTATTTTTATCCACGCGTTTTTTTTTTAACCGATAGTCGGATTGTGACCATTCTTTTTTGTCTGGGCTTAGATTTAATTTAACTTAAGGAACAATTAAAATTTTATCACATAAAAAACATTTATTTAAAATATGGGCCATGTTCCTATTCAAAAGTTTTGCTTTTGAGATCTAAAATTAGACCAAATTCTATGCACAATTTTATTCCACTCTTTTTTGACTTGGCAAGTTTTTACTGATCTGTTTAAATAAATAATCTTTTTTTATTAATTCAGAAAGATCAGTAAAAAACTTGCCAAGTCAAAAAAAAGAACAAAATTATGGACAAAACTTGATCTAATTTTAGATTTCAGAACTTAAAGAGACCAAGATTTTTGGATAGGAACTTATTTTGTATCTTACATAAGTGTTTTTGGTAAGATTTTTTTACTTTTTTCTGAGTTTATTGAATGGAAAAATGGAGGTGGAGATTTTATGTCTGTTTTTCCGTATGCCTTGCTCTGTAAGTAGAACCTAAACTTAAGACTGAATATAATTTTCTAATTTTAATGTTCCTTAAATTGCGCCTGGTTTGGGATTTGATAAGTAAATATAGAAATTTTCTTTGTTTAGTAAATATAATCCTGCCTAAATCTTAAATTTTAAGACAATTATGCCCTAAGAAACTTAGGTTTCATCAGGTTTTAAATTTCAAAATAACCTCTAAATATACTATATTACGGCCCAGTTTTAGAGCGTTCCGAGTAAAAATGTGTGGGTAATTTCCAAAATGTTTTTTTACTTGTGTCTTATAACAACCCACTTACATACCAAGTTTCTACTTTCTCGGGAAGTGTCCCATAATTTTAATAAGGCAATGAGTCGGTCAGTTAGACAGTAGTAAAATAAGTGATGTTCAAAATCGAATATCTCAGAGATCACTTGACCTAACTTTAACAATTTTTTCACATGTAGATAAAATACTTACATACCAAATTTTTATATCTTTATATGGAACGTGACCGAAGTTATAAAAGAAAAAAAAACCTATTAATACGAGGTCGGATGTGGTGTCAAAGGAAAAACATCTCAAAATTTTGGTAAATTTCTAATGTGAGAAATCATCAACAAAATCTTTAAATATTTACAACAAAACTATTACTTTTTATTACAAAAAAAGTCTAGTTTTTACCTAACACTGCAAATAACGAAATAAAAAGTAATTAAAATAAAATATTTCGACCTTAAAAAAGGTTTAATAATATTTTTTATATATACATTAAATTTACTAACAGAAACCAAATGAAGAGTGGGTAGAAAAAAAATTAGGAACCTACATTAACTTTTTCTTAGGACGATAGCAGCATTTAGAAAAAACACCTACCAAATATAAAAAAATCAAAGGTCGTTAAGGTCTTCTCGACTCCGTTTTATATTAGATATTTCGTTTATATTCGAATTACTTTTATATCCAATGCCTTTCCTGGCATCGACCTTAAAAAAAAATTGTATGCACTTAATTTTTTTCGTACCTTCTTTTGATTTCGTTTTTGTTGGTTAATTACTTATATATATATATATATATATATATATATATATATATATATATATATATATATATATATATATATATATATATATATATATATATATATATATATATATATATATATATATATTTATATATATATATATATATATATATATATATATATATATATATATATATATATATATTATATATATATATATATATATATATATATATATATATATATATATATATATATATATAAAAATAATTTTTTATATATAAGTTGTTTTTGAAGTCAATTTGATTTTTTTAAATTAACTTTTTATTAACGATCCCTCTCGTGTCTCATATCTTTCTATATTTGAATAGTAATTTACGTAAGTCCGGTAGCTTACTTGTTAGAGTACAAGTTAGACATTATGAACGAGGCGAGCTAGGAGCCGATTTAAAAATGTCTAAAGGCGGCGACTGACTTGTAACCGAACGTTGTAATGCTCGCTACGAGCATTACATTACAGCAACCCGTTCAGTTCATCACCACATCGTAGCGAATATTCGCGTTTGAATGCTCGGTTCACGAGTGATCCACTATTCGTCTTCATAGTGTCGTCGAAAATGTCAGACATGCAGGTCGCGTTTGCATTTCTGCTAGCACGCTATTATTATTTAAAGACAAAAAAAGAAAAAAACTCGTTTGGGTAACGAATTTGTACAAAAGCAGACAACAAAACGGTGAACAGATTTTATTACGCATTCTTAAAAATCAAGTATTCACAGGCCAATACAAAATCTTCATATGAATGAGTGCATCAGATTTTGAACTCCTGGTTAACTTGATCGGATCAAAAGTGGCCAAAGCAGACACTTCCTTTAGAAAGGCGATAACAGTGACAGAAAGTTTCGCTGCTTTTTTTCAGTTTAGCTAACTTTGTTCTAAGCGACTCCAGTAAGCTGTCAATTTTTTTTACATTCTTCTACATCTATCCCCATTTCATCCACCAGTTCCTTCCATGCGTGATTTGTTAAAATTAATCCTTATGACGGGAATTTCAAAGATTTGCTTTTTATTTTTTATTTGTCAATAAAAAGCAGGGTCCTGATTCACACAAAATGCAAAACCTCATAATAAATTTAATTTAAGTAATAAAATAGGAAAAAAACACGACTTTCCATTCGCTGCAACGAACAAACTGATTCACTGATTGAGTAGCGCCGAACACTTCAAAGGGATTCGCGAAAAAACTGTCAACCCGATGGAGCTGAGGCGAGCGCGAGCAGCTCGCCGCGAACGGCGCAGTTTTCTGTATTCACTGCGTAAATGTTCGATGTGTAACATGTTACGTTACAACGTTTAGTTACAAGTCAGTCGCCGCGCCGCCTTAAACGAGTAACTGTAACAAGCACTACCGGACGTGTATCGTAATGTATTTTATTTCATACTGTACCTTAATATACTTCATTACGATATCAGTGAAAAAATTATCCAGGTATACTAGGCAAAAATATAAAAAATATATTAAAAACAACAAATTTTAAAGAATAAAATTAAATACTACATTATTGCAATTTGTTAAATTAATGTTAGACATAGGCGTCAAAATTGTCCCATTATTCTGGTTGATAATTAGTACATTTTCGATTTCTTGTGTGATAATTTTTCTCCAAAAATGGATATTAAAATTCTTTTTTATTATCGCGTAAGTTTTCTATGTATCCTTTAGCAACGGTGCCACTTTTTCCGCCACCATGAAATTTAACAGTGTGAAGATCTACTTCGGAATCGGCCAGCAATGAAGTCGAACACCTTTGGAAGCAGTGACCAGTGTATTAGGCAGAATAACTTTGAAAAGAAAGCAATTGTTTTACACATGTTTTTAAAAGAATTAATACCAAGTGGCTACTTTGTACTATTGCTGTTTCTAATGGACAAAAAAAAAAGAGAATTTCGGCAGAGGCTCAAACCCTTTGCACCATATTTCCTTCTTTGACATTGCCTGGCGTTACAAAGAATTCTCGGGAAACATTGCTTTTTGTACTAGGTATTACAATTCTAAAAACAGTCCCTTCATCGTGTATATCTACCATTTTTAAGATTTTTAGCTCCTCTCTTCAGCATGCTCCACTTATACCTATTATCATTGATACTTTCAATAGCAAATATTTTTCATTCTCCGCCTTGTTTTTTGGTCAAAATTCTGAACTACTTTCATAATTGGCATAAGTTTTTTCGTATATGCTTTTAGACTTATTAGGCATTAATCCAGCAATTACACAATTAGCTAAATTTTCAATTTCTGAAGGTAAATTATTTATTTTACAATGCTTGATGAACTTTTTAATATATCTAACTTTGACAATTACATAAGAATACAAGTTAACAAATCCGTTGTTACCTTAGGTTGCTACTTACGTTACTGGAATTAAGCTACGTTTACATTACTTAATCAAATGCAACAAAAAAGTTATTAAAAAAAAATCGTCAGAATATAAAACCGGTATAAAATTCGGATCATAAACAATCATTATGGCACACGCCGTGTTATCACGACAAGTACCATGTGGATTGTTATCATGACAATTATATATTATTTCATACTGTAAGTCCGTTCTGTATCATTACATTATATTCTAAATATCGCATCACCTTTTTCCCTATGGCAACAATCAACAAGTGGAAGAAAATGTTCATGTTGGCATATTTTTAAATGTCTAATTTGGTTTATAAAAATAAAACTTTTGTGTAAGTGTTGCTTAGCGACACTTAATGGCTCTAATACTGTAATGACTAACCTACTAGACTTAAATTGATAATGTAATTGAAGATCTACCAAGCAGTATGAAATAAAAATATAAAAATATTTGCATAAATACTCCACTACTTGTTGTTATTAATACTTGAACATCGACCTCATAAACTGGAAGTGTTAAGTAGAAATTAAACGGCATTTAGATAAATCATAATATATTAACCTGCACGGATACAATATAATGTATTATGAACAAAACAAAGCCCCCATCAAGATGCATGGATTATTTCCGAACATTTATCCGTTCGGTGAATGATGAGCACATGACATCAATACAATTTAACGGAAATACAAAGTCCGCCAATGAAACGGTAAATGGTTTTAATTTTCAACTCTTTATGTAATCTTGACATTACAGAATTTTTAAAATCTTAAAAGTGTCACGTTTCTGTATTTTTACATTTTATTGGGACGACAATGCATATGCCCGTCTAAGGCATAATCCTTTTCAAAATAAATACACTTTTTACCAAATGTACAGGATTTTTATTTATATTTTGTCATCCGCTTTCAATAATAACTACAGAGGATAGAAAAAATTCTTGTATAAAAGTACATATTTTTTTATCTATTATCTCGTTACTTTAAAAATCTGTAATTTTTAAAATCTTTCAAGTTTATAATAAATTATTTGTTTTCCAAAGCAAAATCGATTTTCAACATTAATTAAATTTTTAAATAAAAAATTTTCTAGTTTTATAACGGTTAAGCAAAATGACAGCTATAAGGTGTGCCCGTGGGAAGGATAGACGGATCTTGTAATATGAATAATTTTTCGCTAACTTGCATTAATTCGTAATGTTAACTAACGTATTCTATATAACTTTGAAGAGTACAAAATGTTTTGGTTTGCAAAAAAACGTTCTTAATTTAGTCCTCACACACCTTATTTTAGTATCGAACAGTTTTTCCCTTAAAAATAAGTTACTAAAAAATATATATGTCTCTAGGGAGGTTTTCAGAAAATGCTTTAAGGATAAATATTTTTGGTCATTTTCTAAACTTCAAGTTTATTAACACGGTAATCCAAGTCTTCAGGCACAAAACCCGAAAACGCCGCAACCCTTCCTTAAAGACCCCGTGATTTTAAGGTGTTTGGGGGTTGGCTTCGCTTTGTCTGAAAGATTTGATCACCTATAAAACAACAATATCACTTTATGCAAAGTAAAAAATGGCCAAAATTATTTTCCACTAAAAAAATATTTTTAATGCGTTTATTGGAACAGCTGCTCAGAGACTTAAATAAAGTATACATTTTTGATGCAGATGGATTTATAGTAACTTATTTTAATAAAAAGGTCTATTCTAAGCTTAAAAAATTACGAATTTTAAAAAAGTGAATAGGGCGCCCCTGTGCTTTTAAAACCGGGCGAATTTAAATTTCTCGCCTCAGAAAACCCCCCCATCCCCAAATTTTGTACCGCTAGCCATTTGGTTAAAGAATTATTAAGAAAAAAAAAAGCAAAAAAATTTAAAATTTCCCCTATCTTTTTTATTATCAATTTCGGGGAAAGGCAAGTTTATTTAAAAAAACATTTTTAAATAAAATTGTTTGCCGGTTATTATTTGGGACATTAATTTTTAAAAGAAATGGAAGCCTTTTTTTAAAAAAAAAAAAAATTTTTTTAAAAAAAATCATTTTTTTCAAAATTTAAATTCATTTGTTTCTTTTTATAAATAATTAAAAATATAAACTTTTATACAAAGAAGTTTTTTTCTATTTTTTTGTTATGTTTTGGGGGTTAAAATTTAAAAAAAACTTTTTTCCCAAAATTTTTTATTTAAAATTAAAAAAGGGAAAAAAAAATTTTAAAAAATTTTTAAAAAATTAAAAAATTTTAAAATTTGTTTTTAAAAAAATTTGGACATTTTTTTTTTTTTGTTATTTTTAAAAAACTAAAATTTTTTAATTTTTATTTTTTTTTAAAACTTTTTAAAATTTTCCCTTTCCCCTTTTTTTTTGTTTTTAAAAACCAAAAATTTATTTTATTAAAAATTATTTAAAATTTTAATTTTTTAAAAAAATAATTTTTTAAAAGGGGGAAAAAATTTCCCCTTTTTTTTTATTTTTTCCAAAAAATTTTTTAATTTTTAATTTTTTTTTTAAAAATAAAAAAATTTTAAAAAAAAAATTAAAAAAAAAATTTTTTAATTTTAACAAAAACGATAAATCAAGTTTATTTTCTGTTTTTTGGAGAGCGCCGCGCAAAAAAAAAATTTTTTTTAAAAAACCAATTTTTTTAAAAAACCTATTTTTTTTTTAAATAAACCACAATATTCATTTTTTGAAAAAAATGAAAATACAAGGTTTTTATACTAAGAATTTTTTTCTATTCTTTTTGATTATCGTTGTAGGTGGGTGTCAAAAGCTCTTAAAATACGTAATAAAAAATCAAGGGCCGTATTTGAAAAAACGATGTTGATAATAGCAGCTCGAAGACAAAACGTCGGTATGTTAATAATAACACTGCCTTGTAGAACAGAAAAAGTAGTAATAAAATTATAAAATGTATATTGTTATATCTATTAAAACAAAGTCATAAAAAAATGTAAATGAAATCGCGAATATTCAGTCCTTTTTCCAAAAATTCGGAAGTATTCAGAATTTTTAAACTTTTAAGGTGGCATTTTGATCAGCATCAAGTTGCGCAACTTTGCCTCCATTTAATCGATCTCGTATCCTTTAAGTTTTCGAGATCCCAATGATGAAAATCGAATTTGGGATACCCTGTACATTTAATCTCCAAATCTCAGTGAGCATTTTCAAGGGATGCTTTCTTGACGGCTGCTCGACTTGGAATTCCAACCATAAACGTTGAGATGGTTCTAAAGTATTCCACATTTTTTTAAGATTTTAATCGCTAAAAAAAACAAATCACACTTTAATGTTCCAAACACTTAGTTCGTTTAGGAAATCTTGCAAGTGAGCAATATTTTATCGGTGTCAAATTTGACTTTCAAAATATATATTTTCCTATTCTATATAATTTTATATTTATGATACTCTTTTCATAATTTATAATTTTGGCCGAATATTTTTTCGATTTGCTTTTTCTATAGTATGATTAATGAACTACATAATATGATATTGATTTAAATGTGGGACGTTCAAGAGCTTCCTAAACCAATGCTTTAATGGATGTCCACTTAATATAGGTTTTTTATACAGTGTGTCCACTTAAGTTCGCACCATATGGGAAACTTTTTTATTATTAATTTTACGAAAAAAGTTATTCTTCATAAAAAGTTCTGCATGGTCCAAAACCCAAAATGCAACCATCAGATATTAATTTGTTTCAGTCGTATACGAGGTATATCAGAAAATATTAATTTTGCTAAAGAATAAAGTACCTTTATTTTTGATAATATCGAAAATTGTTATTAAGAAAAGTTGATTAGAGTTAAAAGTACGTTCAGATATCTAATTGCACGTATCTATGATGAACATCAAGTTTTGTTATTTTTAACATTTTTTTTAAGTTGGTTTCATTTGGAAACTTTTTTATTAATAATTTTACGAAAAAAAGTTACTTTCATAAAAAGTTCTGCATGTTCTAAAATCTAAAATACAACCATCAGATATCAATTTGTTTCAGTCGTATACGAGGTTTGTCAGAAAATATTAATTTTGCCCAACATTAAAGTAATTTTTTTTTTGAAAATATCGAAAACTTTAATCAGTTATCTCTTTATTCGTTAAACATTTGATAACCTTTACGTCTCTTAACCTTTACGTTGCATTATTTTGATGATGCATTAAAATAATTAATAAATAACAAAATTATTTATTTTACATTAATTATCAACTACACAGAATACAGTACTAAAAATGTAAATTGCGTAACAAGCGTGTAATAGTTTATCATCAATTCACTATTGCTTCAACGTATCCGCCTTCTCTTACAATACAGGTTTCCGTTCTAGGTCACGAAGAAAATCATGCAACTGATTTTGTAAAAAATTTAGATAGCGTTGAGAAGTCATAGATTGTCAAAAAAAAGGGCCAATTATTTTATCCTTGTAAATGCCGCAGCAAACGTTAGTTTTAAAATAATAATGATCGCGAGTTTTAATCGTAAAGTGAGGATTGGAGTCAGTCCACCATCGACAATTTTGCGAGGACACTGTTCCATTAGACGTAAATGTAGATTCGTCAGAAAAAATTATTTTCCTAGCCAAAAAAGGATCGTCTTCTAGCTTTCCTTGGATAAGAAAACAAAATTCTAGTCGTCTGTCGTAGTCTCCAGGTTTTAAAGTATGGATATATTGTGGTTTATATGGATGAAACTTGTTCTCTTTAAGAATTTTTGATATTGTGTTTTTACAAATTTTATTTGGAAGCGAAGATGCCCTTTCCGAAGGGACAATTTAGGTTTTTCCACTGCAGATAGCATTACATTTAACTTCATCTCTTCAGTTGTACCGATTTTTTGACGCTTGTTTGTGAATTTATTATTAACATCTCCACATGATTTGAATTCTTTCATAATTCTCATTACTGATGTATGGTGAATATTTTTCCCTGGGTGTCTGTTGTTAAATATTTCAGCTGCTTCACGATAAATTTTATAATTATCACCAACGATTAACCCAATTTCTATTTTTTCTTCCACACTAAATATAACCGGCATGTTAACAAATTTTATTTGACATACACTGTCAAAACAATTCTTGCTTTTAAGAAATCATTTGTCTATCAGTGCATCCTGGATTTCACATAACTACAGTTACATTTGCATTGTTATTGTAGTTAAAAAAGAAAAAAGATTTTTTCCATATAATTGGATGTAATTGCATATTTAAACATAGTTTTTAGTTCTTATCAACTTTTCTTAATAACAATTTTCGATATTGTCAAAAATAAAGGTACTTTATTCTTCAGCAAAATTAATATTTTCTGATATACCTTGTATACGACTAAAAAAATTTAATATCTGATAGTTGCATTTGAGGTTTCGGATCATGCAGAACTTTTTATGAGGAATAACTTTTTTTTCGTAATATTAATAATAAAAAAGTTTTCCATATGGTGCGAGCTTAAGTGGACACTCTGTATATGTGTTTATAGATTTACCCATCAATACTACTAAAAAGTGCTTTAACACTGATTGCACTAACTAATAATAAGTGCAACTAAGAAAGAAATTTTACACCCCTTAGGTCAATTAGGCAATTTTATTTTATTAGTTAACTATACCAATCTTTAAATTTTTCGGTAATTTTTTTTCGCCTACCAACGAACGAAAATTAATAAGTGGCCCTTTTTTTTGTCAACTTATGTCAGATTTTTCATTTATTATTATTTTTTTTAATAAATTTTATGTGTAAAATTTTCTTACCAAACCATCGCGTCCTTAAATTAATGTCCAAAAATATTTTCTCAGTTATGCATTTTTCTAGAAAAAATTTCCCTTCTTTGCGACTCAGAAACATTTTCAAAAAATGCATTCCGTCAGAAAAATTTCCGAAAGTAATTCAAGCACTAAGATTATAAGTGTAAATTGTTTTCCACCTTATTTCAATCAAAGATAAACACTAATATTTTATCGTTACTATGGCAAAATAAAACTTTTTGGGGGTAATTGCACAAGTACATCCATCAAAATTACCAATAATTTTTGAATAAAATGTGTTTTTTATAATTGCAAGAGTTTGTTATTACATTATCTGGGTATTTTGATGCACAAGTGTAATTTATTTGAATATTTTCCAAAATAATTGAGAACTCAAATCAAGTAAATTTAAATATTTTATTTAACAGAAAATACTAACAGAATAAAATTAAAATGTGATTAACAATTCTAGGTGACCTAAAAACTTTCGTTGAATTTAACTTTTCTGTCTGCTGTCGCTCAATAACATGACGCTAATTGTCAGAATATGACATTTTTTTAGTTTGGTAACAAAAAAAAGCCGCTTTGACGTTTCGTCAACAATATAAACTTGCTATGCAATTTTCGATTTTTGCAGTGCATTTACTGCTGTAATTTTGCGAAAATTACACTTTTCTTACGGAAACTTTAACAAATAAGGAAAATATTCGTAATAACTAATAATACAACCCAAACTTAACAAAATTAGAAAATCAAAAAATTTTAGCGGAAATTTCACGTTGCCTAGACAACGTGGTATTTCCACTGACTGACAAACACAGAACAGTCAAACCTGTTTGTTTGTATTGTCAATTAGACGTGACAGCGACGAAATAGCAAGTGTCATGCTGAAATATATTAATCATACTGCCCCTCAAGCAGAAGAACTAATAGTTTTTACCTAGAAACGTCAAAATCAGTCAAAATGAGTCAATTTGGTCATGTACACAATAAAGAAATAGATAAAGTAATTAAAAAACGATTTCAGCTATAGTTTTAATTATGTTTTTTTTTTCTTGGGACAGTCCACGAAGGCTGATGCCTAAGTACTAACGTACCGTGGGTGTCTTCAGTGTGGTGAGAGGGAGTTTGTTCACATGGGACTTACATTTTTGGAGATTGGGAGGAGAAGGAAAAACTTCTGCGGGCAGCAGGTTCCATAGTCTTGACACTCTACGGATAAAGGAATGAAAAAAGCTGGAAGTTCGGGGCCTCTCTAACTGAACTGTATAAGGATGCATAAAAGTTGCACTACGTGTTGCTCTGTTGGGAGCTGCCAGAGAAGGAATTATACTGGCCAACTCATCTGAGCAGAAACCGTAAAAATACCTATAGAAGAGCGACAGATCCCCTACAGCTCGACTGTGGGCAAGAAGAGGAAGCCTTTCTGTGAGCGTTGGATCATTAATAAGACGAACGGCTCCTCTTTGAATGGAGTCTAGAATGCTAAGTGTTGTAGGGGACGCCATTCCCCAGACATGATAACAATATTCTAAAGAGGGTCTGATTTGGGATACATACAGAGTGTACAAATTGGAAGAGAACTATTTTCTGGCTCGGAAGAGAAATCAATCTTTTTTGAAGCTGCCAAGCTATGGATAAATGTGTTTGTGCCAGTTGAGGTTATTCTCAAAAGTAACGCCGCCAAGATTAAACGACTCTTTGTTCTGCAGAACTTGGCCGCTCATATGTAAGGGATGAGCATTCTGCAGACTTTTCGCGACAGGAACATGACTGTGTTTTCGAGGCATTAAACTGAACAAGATTTTTGGCGTCCCAATCCAAGATAAGTTTGAGGTCTTGTGAAAGAGATATCTGCATTGACCTGCGCTTGTTTTGAAATCAGGATTACCGGTGGCTTAAGAAATTGAATACTAGAGTGGAGGGTACTCTCGTCAGCAAAACTATAAATGGGATTGATTGTGGAAGAGAGAAGATCGTTAATGTGTAAAAAAAAACAGCGTGGGTGCCAGCACTGAGCTCTGGGGTACCCCAGCATTAATTTGGTAGAAGCTGGAGGAATGACCATCTACAATAACTAATATACATCGATTAGAAAGGAAACTGGAAAGCCAAGAGCAAAGCTTAGGTGGAAGACCGTAAGAAGGAAGTTTGTTAAGAAGCTCATCATGCCAGACCTGATCGAAAGCTTTGGATATGTCAAGAGCAACAATCTGGGATTCACCAAGAAACTCAAGGGACTTGTTCCAGTTGTGTGAGACAAAGGAAAGAAGATCAGCTGTTGATCTACTGTGACGGAATCTATATTGTCTATCATGTAAGATCTTATATTTTTCCAGATACTTAAAGATTTGGGAATTAATGAATTTTTCCATTACTTTGCAAACAACTGAAAGAAGAGATATAGGTCTATAGTTGGAAGGGAGACTTTTGGATCCTTTTTTAGGGACAGGTTGCACACGTGCAGCTTTCCAACTCTCCGGGAAAATGCCCGTGTCATAAGAGATTCGAAAGAGGCGAGTTAAGATGGGTGCAAGCTCGGGAGCATATTTTTTTAAGACGATTGCTGGTATGCCATCCAGCCCAGACGATTTTTTAGTATTAAGAGAAGAAAGAATACGTTTGATCTGTTTAACTTTAAAAATTATATCGGACATTTTATGAGAAACAGGGACAACTGTTGGAAGAGGAGGATTAATAGGAGGATCAAGCGTAGAATTGGCAAGCATATTGTTTGGCAAATACTTCGGCTTTTCCTTTGGAGGTAGAGACAATTCCATCTTCAGAGATTAGGGGTGGAAAAGAATTTGTGCAAAAGTTCTGACTAATATTTTTGGCAAAGGACCAGAAAGCTTTACTGCCATTTGAGCAAAAGAGAACTTTATCTTTTATTCGATTGTTAAAATGGTCTTTTGCTTCTGAGATAGTCTAATTATACTGATTTCTCGCTTCGATACTTTTCGGGACTGGGGTTTTGAAGAAACTTTTTGTGGGCTTAAATTTTTAAAAGTCTGCCTTTGTCACAGGATTTAGAAAACCACGGTTTGTGATTTGAAGTTATGGGGTCCTTTTTAGTGTGGGGAATATAGGTCTTAATGCCTAGTTGAATTGTTTCGGTAATTTGTTTACAAATTTCGGAAGGATCGAAAGTAGAAGAGCAGGTAGGATCCCAAGGGTAGCTGGCAAAAAATCTCTCTGACCATCCCAGTCGGCCGAATTATAGTGCCAGACGGTTCGTGGCGGCATGCTTTCAGTTGCCTCAAAATGAGTGGAGTAAGATACAGTGACCAAACCATGGTCAGAGCGACCAAGGGAAGCAGTTACTGATGCTTGATAGAGTTCGGGGGTGGAAGTAAGAAAGAGATCTAGGGGTTTAGAATTATGGTTGGGAACCCTAGGAAAGTAGGTAGGTTCCATAATTAGATTGGTGTGCGAGTTGCTGATTGCGAAATTTTCTGCTGCTCTGCCTTGTGTATCAGTTTTTGTGCATTCTAGCCAATCCTTATTATGAACATTAAAATCCCCAAGAACGATTACTTCGGCCAAATGGAAAGTGGAAAATAATATTGTCGATCTTTATTGAAAGGAAATCAAAGAGCTCGTTGTAGGAATTGTCGGACGGGGACCGTTATATACAGCAGATAAATTTGGTAGAAGATCTGAAAGAAAGTTTAACCCTAGCACAAGCCAGGTCATTGCGAACGTACGCATAAACGCCGCCATGGGGTCGAAAACATTAAATGAGTTCATAACCTGGGAAAAGGAGGTGGTTGGTTGCTGTTTTGGGACTTACTTGGGTTTCGGTGAGAAAAAGTATGTGGGGTTTGAAAGATTGAAAATAATGGTGAACAGAGTTTACTTTGGAGTTAAGCCCACATATATGAGTTTACGTTGGAGTTAAGCCCACATATATTTGTGAAGGATATTAGACTTTTCGATGGTGGCTCCCCAAATGCACCCCTGTACCGAATGGAGGGGTATTTTACCTCCGGATAACTTTACGTTCGGGTGTGCCATCATCATTATTTCCACATTTTAGTAAAGTGGAAAAAAGAGAAAGAAAAAGAAAAAGAAAGAAGAGGAAGAAGGAAAACTAAAAGAGGAAGAAGGAAAACTGACTCACCGCCCAGAACTCGAAACGTCCTGAGACTTCACGAGTCCTTTGCAAGAAATTAAAAACTGTATAACAAAATAATAACATTTTAATAGTATAATACTTCCATATTTCTCCATTATAGAAATATTCTCCCTAAATACCGCTCTTGCATAAAAATTAACCAGATAATTTTCATTCAAGCTTGCTATACAAATTCCACTCGTTCTTCGAACTCGTGAAATTATAAATAACAAGATTTTATCCAAACGATCGGTAATTTTTAAGCACTCGTGGTATTACCCCCAAAAATGTTTTGACATACAAAATGTAAAATACTTACTTTGGATTTTGTTTATATTGTTAGGATTTAAATGGTGAACTTGTTTCCTACTAATAACATTTTAGGTTTTATTTAGAAAACGAGACGAGCTTGCTGTGTTCCAATATTGTTTTTCCTTTGCTTCGTTAATTTATTTCATTCCAAGCAAAAACATAAAACTCATCAAGTTTATTCATTCCAAATTAAGATAAATCAATTTATTGTCAATTAAATATACAAAATAATAAATGTAAAGGATTTTTACATTGTCAAAATCCAAGGCAAATACCAAAAAAAAAGATATTTTACAAAAAACAGGTTAAAAAAACACCTTAAAAGTAATCATGATAATCGAATTTTTAAACCAATGTTTTATTTCTAATGGTACAGGTAATGTTGACATTACAGACTTTTTACAATCTTGAGAGTGATACGTTTCTGTACTTTTATATTCGGAACGGCAATGCGTATGCCCGCCTAAGCAGGAAAATGTGTCCCCATTTCCCTGCTGGTTTTTTTTATTTTCGGCTTTTTTTTACCCGTGAAACCATTAAAATTAATGACACTGACAGAGGAAAAAGTGAAAGCTGATTTTTTCTAAGGTCAATAAACACTATCAAAGTTCTTTGACAAGATATATAGGTTTTTTATAGTTTATTTTGATTTCTGGGAATATCAAATTAAAGGAAAAATATTAATAAAGATTTTTACATATTATTTTAAAAAATTATACTTTTTTTATAGATATTATTATGGAGAGCTAGTCTGCTCTCGCAATAATAGTGACAAAAAACATGAAAAGACATAAAAAGGTTTAATTTTTTATAAAATTGATTTGTTTTAAGTACTATGATAAAATAATTATTTTTATGAAATTATATAAAAATGGAAAATAAACTTATTTGAAAACATTGACAACCCGTTATAAGATATATATGTTATTTCAAATTTATTGGTTATTGACGGACGGAAGTAGCACATAAATTATTTGATTATATTACTTAAAACAGATAAGAAACTAAAAAATTCTGTTTTGTTAACTGACATTGACTTCTGACATGACTTTTTTAAAAAATAGTTACTGGTGAAGGTACCCGTGTGGGTACCTTTAATATTTAAAAAATATGTATAAAAAATGTAAATAAAACTTTTAGCCATATAGATAGGTTTTTTATAGTTTATTTTGATTTCTGGGAATATCAAATTAAAAGAAAAATTATTTGGCTTTTCTCCAGAATAAAGATATTTATATATTATTAAATAATTATACGTTTTTAGAGATTATTATGGAGAGCTAGTTCCTCGCAATAATAGTAACAAAACAAAAAGACATAAAAAGGTTTAATTTTTATAAAATTGAATTGTTTTAAGTACTATAATAAAATAATGGCAACGCGTTATAAGATATATATGTTATTTCAAACTTATTGGTTATCGACGGACGGGTAGCACATAAATTTTGATACTTAAAACAGATAAGAAACTAAAAATTGTGTTTTATTAACCGACATTGACTTTTGACATGACTTTTTTAAATACTTACTGGTAGTACAGTTAGTTACTCTAATATTTAAAAAATATGTATAAAAAGTATATATACATATTTTTTAAATATTAAAGGTACCTACACGTGTACCTTTACCAGTAAGTATTTTTTAAAAAAAGTCATGTCGAAGTCAATGTCAGTTAATAAAACACAATTTTTAGTTTCTTATCTGTTTTAAGTAATATAATCAAATAATTTATGTGCTACACCCGCGTCATAACTAATAAGTTTGAAAGAAATATTATATCTTATAACGCGTTAATTTTTCAATAGTATATTTTATATTTTTATATAATTTCATAAAAATAATTATTTTATTATAATACTTAAAACAATTCAATTTTATAAAAATTAAACCTTTTTATGTCTTTTTATGTTTTTTGTTACTATTATGCGAGGAGACTAGTCTCCATAGATCTCTAAAAAACGTATATTTTTTTTATATATATATATAAATATCTTTATTCTGAGAAAAGCCAAATAATTTTTCTTTTAAGATATATAGGATCTCGTAGGAGAAAATCTTTGAGTTTTTGCCTAAAAAATTAAGGGTTTAAAATAAATGTTCATACAAACCTCCAAGGAAAACTTTATAGCTGTCTTGAGGTTTGGTTAACTATATAACATCTGCAATGAAGTATTTTCCGTCTCAGATTGTAATATACTATTTAACTGTTGTAATTTTGATTCCTGACTTTTTAAACCAATGCAATACGTTCTTTCTAAGTATGTTTTTGTCAAACAAATATAAACAGATTATAGTATTTTACTTTTTAAATAAACAAATAAATATGGCACTTATCAACTGCTTAAAAATCAAAAGTGTCGTAATATCCGGATAATCTCCGCTTGGTATTTTATTTACTTCGCTTTTAACCGAGAAGTAATATTGGAACTTTCTCCCGGTCGCCTCTGTCGATCAGGCATTTAAATTAAAAATGCTTGCAATTCTGTTATAAAATTTTGTATAAAAAATATTTGGCGGTTTTTAGGTATAAGGGTTATATATGCACATGGGCCTATTATAGTCGACATTTTGTTTTTCGGAAGAATTCGAACTCAAAAGATTTTTTGAATACTTACAATTGCCATACTCAGACTTAATTAAACTCGCCCTCAAATATGGCTTTATTACCATAAAATAAATTTCATTGACAAAGCTAAAAAATAATAATAAAACGTATTATTGACAACGTTAAATAATAAATAATAATAAATTAATTAAAATAGTAATCTAAAATGCAAAATTTCTTCCTAGGATTATAGGATTATATATATATCCTGATTTATCGGTTGCGGTGGATATTTCACTCTTTTTACTCTAGGCCCTAGTGTAAGTCTTTAAGGCCAATCCTTTAATTTATATTGCTGTTCTTTGTCTCAGCTATCTCACTCACATAGGAAGCAACAATACTTAGTGAAATCAAGCTGTACTCCCGTCAGATTTGCCTTTATAATTTAATGCGTCAATAAGGATTTCCATGTTTTTGTAAGTTTCTTTTAGATGAGAAGATTAGGTCACTGGCACTGAGGGATATATATTCCCATTATGCAGAAGTACAGCTTTTAAACTCAGTTTTAAGGAATCTATAAATAGACGCCATTTTTGAGGCTTTCTTCCTAGTTGACACATTAGTCCACCATATTCCTATTTTGTAAAAAGAAGGATGAAAGTTGCATAGTACGTTTTCTCGAATACGTTATTTTTACGTTGGGTTGTAAAAGATGCCAGCCACTTAGTCAAGAAGATAAGAGTTTTAATTGATCCTTCATCAGTTTCAAATATCTTACGAGGTCACTCAACTGGCCTTGTGAAATCAAATGAGGTCATTCTTCTGCTGTAGTAAAATCGGAATCACTCGTATTTTTATTAGAAGAACTTAATGTACTTGGCAAGGTCAAGGGTTCATCTAGAGACCACTTTTCTTGAGGCTTAGGACCGGCAGTGAATCGTCATGTGGAACTGACCGAATAGCAGACTCCAAATTGGGACAAACAATGGCATGTTTATTTTTCGATAAGGTTGGTAGGGCAAAAGCAGAAGTCTGTTGCGTGGTCTTATGGTTCTCTTTGTAAGCAGCAAACGGCATCGATTTGTGGGTTCCTTTAAACCATTCGCTTAAATTCTTTGACAGTTGGTGCAACACATATGAGGGCTCCAGCTCTTATTTTGGTCGTCTAATTTACAGCCAAATTTAATTCGTGCACTTTATAATAAGTGTTTATGTTTTTCCTTTAAAATTTTGTTGTAAACTTTTCACTTACGGAGCAAAATAAATTTGGAGACGTCTTACAAACTACAAAAAGGACTTATATACACTCTATTCCCTTTAACGATTACTAAAGAGCAGCTCGCTTTGGCCGATCGAATTTCCTAGTACCTGCACGCTCTGCAAAAAGGCCGGGTTTATCGTGCTTAATTGATCTAATGATAGGACAATCTACTTCATTATTTAAGAACATAATTTTAAGAATAAATTAAAGCATTAAAATGTAAAGGATCTTTACAGGTATGGTTTATTGCTGTATAAATAGTATATTTATTATGGTACTGAAGCAGGTAGGTGATAGAACAAAACCTATATTATTTTCGTGTTTCACTCATAAAAAATACAAAAATCACCTAATAAGATATTTGAAAAAATTTCAGTGTTTGATAGAATTACTCAATATGTGGTTACGTTAACTTAATAATATATTTAATTTACTTTGTTTACGCATTTCATTCTAGTATTGAAATAGATGGTAATTATCATTAGCCCGGCATATTTAAATACAACAAAACCTAACAAAAACAGGATAATTTGTTAACTTTGGAAGTAAACAACCAATATAAAACCAAACAAACATGTCAAAAAAGACGGATTATTTGATTAGTTTTCTAAATGCCATTTCTAATGAGTGCGTGTATGGGACAAGTAGGATAACTTAACAAATATGAAAATGAGTAAATGTAAATTAAACAATGATAAAAATAGTTTAATTTTTTCTTAAAAACATTATGTCAATCCTGGGAACATTTTTAATTAAAATGCTCTTCAAATTAACAAAATGTTTAAAAGGAAAACAAAATTTATAGTTTAATGGTTGGTTAATTTACATTAATTCAGTGGCATCTCTGGGATTTTTAAAATTTTTAATCTAAAAGGTGAGACAGTGGGACCCACACCAAATATACAGGGTGTAAAAAGTATGGTGCTCACAATTTTAATGGGCGATATTGGAACTTAAAACAAGCCAAAAACACATGGGTAAAAGTTAATTGCGCGCCCACCTCATCACGCATTGAGTCAAATATCGAACGTTTTCTGCGAGCTTTTATATATTTACAGTTTTTTTTTTTAAATATATTTATTTACATTATATTTGTTATAAAAAAAATAATTGTGCCTACCATTAAGCTAAATGTCCATTTTAAGAACACAAATTATTATGTAGAATAGAAAGTCTCCAATTATGAAAAAAAGAAACAGCTGTGAACTGTGGTATGTGATACGTTTACTTCGCGGCCTAATGACCTCGTACTAATACCAGGATTGTCTTCCGCAATTTTTAAAATTATTTTCTGTGGTTCCACAGTTATCTACTTCTCAGGATTTCTCAGTTGCACACATCACGTTTTCAAAACTCTTTTGTACCGTTGTGGAATTCTATCACGGTTAATTTAAGCTGCTAGATTAGCATTTTGGTTTGCCTCGCCGTAAATTAATAACACTTCGGTATATTCCCGGTTTGAAAACATAATTTTGAACTTTAACGCACCAAAAAAAATACACACAATATCGCAGTGATTAGACAAAATACAATACACGACTGACTTTAGACTTGACAAACTCCAGCGCTGTTTCCAATGGTTTTTTTAATTTGCAACTAGGGAAAACATATTTATTTTTTTTTATTTGTAGACTGAAACATTTAAAACTTAGTTTATTTTATTAGCAAATGTAATCCTACCTATGAGCGATAAAAGACGAAAGTTGTTAATTGTAAAGCGTTTTAGAAATAATTGCTACCAAAGTTTGTAACTTTGATATCGTTTAGACAAAAATCTGTCAAGTCTTAACACATATGTCATATGAACTTTTTGACTTGTTTTGAGCTTCCCTATCGCCCTTTAAAATTGTGAACATCATACTTTTTACACCCTGTATACCAGATATTATCGGCCTGAAGGAAAAAACTTTGGTAAAAAAAATCATTTTGGAATTTGCGAAAAAAAGATAATTTTTTTGGATGCCCACCTCAGAGAAAATCGGACTCTTTAAAGCAAATCCTCTATTTGTATTTTTTCGTTAATTTTATTATCAAATTCGAAATTTTGCAAAAATATCTGCAGTTTTCTTGAAATTGGAAGTATCTGATATGTTTACATAAGAATTGTTGTAAAAAAATTCCAACTGGGTATAGTTTTAACAAAAACATGGATAATTTTGCAAAATTTTGGATTTTACGAAAAAAATTAATTCAAGTCTTAGAAAATTAACTCTTTTTCGCAAATTTAAAAAAAAATTTTTACAGAAGTTAAAAAGAAGGCCAATAGCATCTACTGTGGATTTGGTGTGGATCCGATGCCTCACTGTTTAAATAACAATTTTTGAAAATCCAAGAGCCCGCCATTGCATTAATTTATTTTTCACATTTTGTTACTAATCCCACTTTTTACATAGACACGCCAATTTATTAGTGTTGTGCATTTATGCTAGATTAAAGTGGGTCATGACCGCAAAACAGCCCTAATCCGACCTAAAACTTAAAATTACAGTAAAACTACATTTTGTGATTAAATCTTTTGGCAGAGCCAAGTGCTTTTAAACAAGATTAATTTTTGACAGAATTAGTTTCTATAACATTATTTAAGGACTACAAACAACCACCAACTTTTAGCTTCTTGAACCCTACCTCTTATTTTTAACACCCTCTTCTGTATATTTTTAAGTATTTGATATTTAAATTTTCTTTGAATATGACTGGTATAAAATTTATAGCATTTTAACAAAATCAAAATTTAAAATTCAATTGGGTGGTTTTAGTAAATATATACAAAATAACATATTTATACTATTTTTCGTTATAAACCACTTCCAGAACTAAAAGAAATAACGTGCTTTATCATATAAGAACATAATACAGGGTGGCTTAATAAAAACAAGCATAGGTCCCTTTAAGTAATTTTTATATTTCTCTTTTTTTTTTAAGAGAGAAACTTTTTAGTCATATTCAACAACCCCTATCCGAAACCCTTTGAAAAGGGTGATTTCCACTCCTGAAATCTTAAATGAAAAAGGGGGGTCAAGTTGTAACTTGTTTGAAAGATATTTCAATTCCCTTTATGTACAACTAAGAAAGAAGGCCGGCTGTATCTCAGAAAATATTTATCGCACAGCGTTGGGGATAAAATATTGTTAGTAATAGTGGTCAAAAGAAATAGCTGGAAAATATTTTTAAGTTTATGAAATGGCCGCTAGGGGCGTAACTGCAATCTTGAATCTAAAAGAGTGATGTTTCTGTAAATTTTGCCATGTTAACCTAACAAAAAAATACCTGATCTTTAAAGTCGAGGATTATCTGAACCTTTTTTCTTTGACAATTTTTGCTATATCTCTAAAAATAAAGTGGTGGGGAGTATTCAAAGGTTTCCGTCAAACACACCCTGTATCTTCGAAACGGCTAAGCCGATTTTAACAAACTTGGGCTAGTTGAAAAGAGCTATTCTTGGGCTATAAATCTTAAAATATTTAAATTTGTGTTAGTTTTACACGTCGCCGCTAGAGGGCTTTTTTCGACATTCCCACAGAAATGGTTAATTTTCTCAAAAAAATTAAATGCATTGGTATAATTTTTTCTTTATGAAAAAGTAGCTAAATAATGCCAAAACAAGCTCGCGAAAACCTTATCTGGATATCTTGTTCCTTACCTAAAATTTAGGCCAAAGAAAATTTTATTCGTCAATATCTCAAAAACTATAAAAGCTATTACCGCTCGGTCTATTCTGGCTCACACCTTTTTTATATATTTCCCAGCCTTCTAATGAATCTAATGTTTATATTGGGAGAGAGGTCTTTCATCTCCCCGGCCTGAAAAGGATTGAGAATCTGAGTCGTGCCGCTGTCGGACACGAACATAATAAGTGCTCTGCTGTTTCGTCCTTCTCCATGCACAGGCGGCACTCAGTGTGTTCCGGTAGGCCGATTTTGGCCATGTGTTATTTTAATCTGCAGTGCCCTGTGTACAGTCTTATTAGAGTTTTAAGGTGTGTCCTTGTTGCTCTAGTTGACAGACGGTACTTGGTTCGGTAGGCCATCTACATAGACCTTCGAGTGTCTTAAACCTGGAAGTCCAAGCTAGTCCGAAGATTTTTCCCCCTGTGTCCAAGCTGATATGTACTGTTGGCTATTCTATAAGATATACCTATGACCGGTTCCGGCCCTGTGAATTTTGTCTCTGCCCCTCTTTTGGCAAGGAGGTCTGCAGATTCATTACCCTCTAGGCCGGTATGTCCAGGTATACATAGTAAGGCAACCTTTTTGTTTTGACCCAATTTGGTCAGCGCTTCTTTGCAGTTCCGGACGGTTTTGGAATTGCACTGGCTGGATTTAAAAGCTTTAAAAGCTTCTTGACTGTCGGACAATATTTTGACTGTCCTGTGTATAGTGCCGATCAACCAGCGTTCTAGCACGCAATTTAACAGCATATACCTCCGCTTGAAATATGATTGAGAAAACACCCAGGCTGAAAAAGAACTCTGCCCTCGGCTTCTCTCTATATATTTCAGCTCCAACACCGTCTTTGGTTTTGGAGCCATCGGTGTACCAACAGATGTCAGCCCACAGCAAGTTTTTTTGGTGGATATACTAAACTGTAGGGCCGGTTGTAGTTGGTTGTTGTAGGCAGTATGTCTGAGGGAATTCCCAGTCTATCACAATTTTTCCAATTCCAATTCTATAATGCTTTATTTGTTACTATACAATTTTATCCCAAAATTAAAAAATATATACAATTTTATTTCTTCCTGTCAAGGACCACGAAGAAATTTAACACAGCCGGCCGGCCCGGGGGAGCGGGTGTTATTCTTTAGGGTTTTTAATTTTTAAAGTAAAAAGTAATTTAAGATGTTTACCAGTGTGACTATACAAACATCATGAGGTTAGTATTGCTTAATTAGCTTAAGGTAAGTATTAAAAAAAAGTTGTTTGTTTGTAGTTAATTGAATGTTTTAACAAAAAAAAGTTAAAAAAAAAACCTGTTTGTTTTTTTCCGGGGACAGCGTAGCGCGCTGTGGAAACCAAGTCGGTCTGTTTGTCCCGTCTCAAATGTTCATTTGCTCGTTTTTTTCTTGCATAATTTCCATTCATTCTCTTTCATTTATTCACACTTTCACACATTCATTTATACTTATTTACATCTCATTCATACATACCTATTTGGGTTTTGGGTTTTAGTTTGCTTAGGGTGTTTTAAGGATTTTTAGGAGAAGAGGGGATGGGGTTAGTCGTCATCCCCGAAAAAGAAGGGATGTCTTGGTATAGTGGTTTGTGTGTCGGGTTATTATGGTGTCTTAACCGCGTCAGGTCTCTGGTTAGAATAGAGGATGGCGGTTGTGTTTTGTAAATTTGTTTGCCAAGGTATAGATATACCTATTCGTCTATCCGGAGTCAGTTATGTCATGTAGTTCCTCTATTCGTGTAAGGTCCTGACGAGGTTACGCAACGGATGTTTTTTTGATACCGCTGCAACCTCGTCATTTGGGTGTCACTTATGCTGCACCATACTGGGGCAGCATAAGTTAATGTAGGTCTGATTATTTGTTTGTAGATAAAAAGTTTATTTCGGGGTGATAGACTGGAATTTGGGGGGGAGATAGAGACTATTCATTGCTGAATAGGCTCTATGCAGTGTTTGGGTTAAATGGGGTTTAAAGGAGTCTTTATCGAGAAGGACTCCTAGGTATTTCAAGGTTTCTGGGGAGGGATGTAGGTGTCATTTATTTTTATAGGAATGTTTATTCCTATATTTGTAAATTTTTTCGTTAGTATTGCATTACTCTTACTTTCATTTAAACAAACCCCTTCCATTCATCATACCATTTTGTTAAATAATGTAGGTGGTTTTGAATGTTGTTTTGCCACATTTGTGGCAAAGGAATGTGCATATAGTAGGGCGTCGTCGGCAAACATAGCCACTTTAGTGGAGGGGAATTTAGGGAAATCAGCTGTATATAGGTTATAAGCTTTGGACAAAGGACTGTGCCTTGTGGTACTCCTGCTTTTATAGTTCTGCGTGGAAAAGATTGTTTTCAACTTTTAATTGGAATGTTCTGTTTTTGATATATGAGTAGAAGAGTGCTAGGCGTACATGGGTAGTTGATGTGTTTTAACAAGTTTATAAATTAGCCCTTCGTGCCACACTGTGTCAAAGGCCCACTTTACATCGAGAAAGTAACACAGTGCTTTGCCCTTGATTCATTTTGTTTAATGTCTCTTGTAGCACTCTGAAAATCAATAAAGTCGTGTTAAGGGGGATCCTTAAACCAAATTGTTCTGGCTGGTATTTGGCGTCGAAAAAACCCTTTTTTATTTAGTGAGTATAGCCTTTTCCGGGTACTTTTGAAAAGCCAATTTTTGGTATGGGCCCATAAGACGCTGGGAATTTTGCGTCTTTGCCAGGTTTCAATGTGGGAATAAGAACGCCTCTTTCCACACGTCAGGGAAATGCTGATGATATATAATGGCGTTTATTATGTAAGATAGTTGCACAATGGTTTTGGTGGGGAGGTTTTTTATTAGGTTATTGGAAATTCCATCAGGGCCCGGTGCTTTGTTGTTTGGTAATTTTGTAATGATGTTAATAAGTTCCTTGGGCCTAATGAGAATTTTAGGAAGGATAGGGGGGGGATGGGGTATTTTTGGTGCATGGAGTTGTTTACCAAAGTGGCTATGTCCGCTTGGTCTTGTGTGTTGTCTGGTGGTGTAGTGTGTATTGTTTCTAGGTAGTCAGCTAAAATGTTTGGGTTTTTGTTCGTCTGTTCGTATTTCGTCACTGTCTAGTGTTGGTATTTTATGAAATTTGTTTTTGTCTCCTGGTCAGTCGCCAAAGAGAGTTGTCTTGTACTGACAATTTTTCTAAGACTTCTTTACCAGTTTTTGTTTTTTTTTGTTCGTTTATTTTTTTGACGGATGGTTCTTTGCAACTTGCACACGCCATCCGTCAATTTGTCGTCTGTGTCTTTGCCACCTTTTTCTCAGGTTATTTTTAAACCTTTTATTAGGTGGCAATGTCGTCAGGTAGTTTGTCTATTTTGTCTTTTATGTTTAATTTGGTGGCTATTCTATTTCTTGCGTTAATTACATTTTGAGTTGTGTCAACTTCTTGATCTAATTCAGGTATAGAATTTATTTTGTTATTTATGATTGTGGTATTATTTAGCATCGATCTGTAGAGTTGCCAGTTAGCATTAGAATAGCACCAAATTGTTTGTCCCGCCTCCTCGTTTCTCTGCCCCGCCCACTCAAGCAGTACGGGCAGATGATCCGAGGAGAGCTCGTCTAAAACTTGTAAGTCTGGTAGGTTTAATATGTTTTTGTTTAGTCCTATGTATGTAGGTGTCATATTGTTTATAGGATAGTGTGTTTGGTTTTTTTGTTGGAAGTATTTGTATAATTGTCTATGGCAAATCATGAACAATAGTGCCATTTCTATTGTTCAAATGGTTATGCCATAGTGTGTGTCTAGAGTTTAAGTCGCCAAGTATAAGTACTTTATTGTTTTGATTTAGTATTAGATCTAAGTCATGTTCCTGAAACCTATCACAGGTCAGGGCACTCCTAAGGAGACTGGTGCTCTCTATGTGACAAGCCTGCGGCATATTTCTGACCGCTTGATAAAGTCTGTAGGTTGCCCACCTTGCCTCTCTCCCGTGGATGTTAGAGGAGGCAGTTCTAGGAGAGCTTCTATGACCGCCGTTATAGGCTGCGCGCTCCGTAATTGTTAGTGCTTTAAAAAAAAAGGCGTCAGAACTTATCAACAGGCATAATTTTTATTTAACACATTTTTTCCTTCTTTTTTTTAGTTTTTGAGATGTTTGCGTTTATATTTTAATTTAAATCATTTATATCTGAAAAACCTAAAGAGATACAAAATATTTTATAAAAAAAATTACGTTTCAGTTTGTTTTATTTGGGTTACTCGCTTTTCTACTTTTTGGAAAAAAGGGACCCTCTTGGTCCGGGTCCCGGGGATACGGGGTGAC